>JABSTQ010007020.1:0-43110 GCA_013358835.2 Ixodes persulcatus | reverse complement strand
ATTCCCTTGGGAAACGCAACACATGTCCCCCTTTGGGAAACGCTAACCCTTACCTTGTAACGAGGCCAAAAAGAGGCAGCGAAAAATAGAGGAAGTAAAAGAGAAAGCCAAAAGAGAAAAGTGAAGTGTTCAGCATTAGCGTCTCCCAAAAGGGGGACATGTCTGGCATTTCCAAGGGTCATGCTAACGCATTCCCTAAGAATCCACCAATGATTTATCCTGTAATCTTTTTTATGGCAGTTTCGGTAAATAATCGCGGAGAAAGAGACAGAATTGTGTAGAAAGAGTGACAGTGCCGCCGCGCTATCACTCTCTTCTTATCGTCATCACCCCTTGTACAACCACGCCATCTATGGCAAAACGCCCTAACACTCCCTCTCTTCCTCGCCCACCTGCCTCCCTTCCCCCACACCTCGCCGCTGCCCACACAGCAGCAGCTGCAAAACCACAGCCGTTGCCGCCGCCACGTCAGGATTCTGAAAGGGTTCTTCTACGGGTCCCGCTGCCCCAGGTGGCACTCGCTCAGTTTCCACCTCCCCACCAGACATGGCCAAACCACGCAAGATTTGCTCTCTGACCGCGGAGCAGAGGCAGCAAGCACGCCGCTCTGAGCAGAGCAGACGGAGGGCCGCAGCGGCACGAGAACAACCAAGGGCGCAGGACCCTGACTATCACGCACAATAGGCAGTGCATTTTCATGCATCTTCTAAAAAATGTCTACAACTATTGGAAGCGTGCGACGAGACATTGACAACGAGGTGCGGATTCCAGCAGAGTCACGTTGCGTGCACATTGTGTGTGGCAGTCGACGCAAAGCAAGCATTGCATCGGTCATTTCTACTCAATGTCAGCTTAGCTGAGAACCGCGCTATACAAAACGTCCAGGGCCACAGTCGGCACTATATTATTTTACACTAAAGATGGAAATCGGACACACAAATCCCTTTTATGTGCTGGCAAAAACAGCCATAATCATCTCATGCCCAGTAGACACGAATTCGATCTGTAAAAAAACGAGTCCTCGGTTTGATCACAGGTGTGCAATTTCACTTGCCTAAACAGGACAAAGAGACTGGAAATATGACCGAAAAAAACCGTTGTTGCATACTTGAGCAGCAATGTGTAAAGTGTCGGCCGAGAAAGATTGTAATAAACGAAGATTAAAGAAAAATAAAAAGGTTGTAGCCATACGTCGGCAAAAGGTGCCTATATATATCCTAAACAACCAGAAATAATGCCCGCACAGTGGCCGAGTGGTCTGGGCCTCCAGAGAGCATGTCTTCTTTATTGCTTTCTTTCCTGTTTTCTTTTAATTTCAATGCCAAGTGCATAATTATACACAAATTCACCTTCGGAAGCTGATATATTTATTCTTTGTGTCTTCTTAGTGCTTGCGGTAGCGCTTCGGTGAAAGCGGTTTCCAATGCAGTTTTTGTTGCTATCCTGTATCTAGCTCCCTCAGCACTAAAACGCTAACAATGTGACAGGAAAGCACTAACACGTGTTCTAAATAAGATGAAGATCAGTGTTTCCAAGCTGGACCACTGCTCCATGTCCCGATCACACCGCACTGAGTGTAGTGGCAATCAGTTCGGGGCGCTACGATTGTATGTGGCCATGCAGTAGATCAGAGCTTGTACGTCTCACCAAGGCACTACTGCAAGCACTAAGGAGATACAAAGAATAAATATGAAAGCTCCCGAAGGAGAATTAGTGTATAATTATGCGTTTGTGCGTTCAAATTTAGAAAGACAAAAAAAAAGCAATAATAAAGACGTCTGGCCGGAGGACTCGAACCTAAAACTATACGTATGTTGCATTTGGAAGGCGACCGCCCAGACCACCCGGCCACTATGCAGACGTTATTTCTAGTTGGTCAGGATATATATTAAAACATCTTCCGCCATTGTACGCCTAGGACCTTTTTGTTTTCCGTTAATCTTCGTTTATTAAGACCTTTCACAGTCAAAACTTTATGCGTCGCTCCTCGAGTGCGCAACGACGGTTCATTTCGGTCATATTTCCAGCCTTTCGTCCTGTGTCAGGGAGCGAAACTGTTTGTGATCGAACAGAGGACACATTTTTTCACACGTCGTTTGGCGATTGCATCGATTGTATCCATACTGATATCGGAGATGCAAAACGGTTCCATAAAGATCTCTAAAACTCATTTCGAATTATGAGTAAAACTATTTGATGTGATAACTTGTCTCACTGTGATGGTAAAATTATAAGAATTTTGTTGCACTCTCTCTTATGTGTATAATATTTATACATGCCTTCTGCCATAGCTCTTGGCAGGAATGTTGTAAAAAAAAATACAACAAGAATGTTTGTTTGTGATTTTCTTGAGAGTAAAGTAAATTGGTAAAAGAATAATTGGACATCTGTGCTTAGCACACAAAATGACAGTACAGTCGAATCTCGTTAATTCAAACTTGAGGGGGCCGAAAATTTGTTTGAATAATGCAAAGTTTGAATTATCAGAAGTTTCCTCCCATAGAGGCGCATAGGATGGGACCTGCATGTTAGTTTGAATTATCCACAAGTTTGAATTAAGAGAGTTTGAATTAATGAGAGTCGACTGTAGGTGCTAGAATTCAGTCTATATTGAACGATAAACGACACAAAATGTTTTAAGAACTTAACACACACTGCTGCTGAACCCACTAGTAAAGGACAAGGGCGGGGAAATGAGGGGCCAAACGAGACTCACGGATTTGGGACGCAGAATCACCAACGGCTGATAGAACTCCCGAACTGGGTTTTCTTCGACCTAGTGGAGGTAAAACCAGAAAAAGAGAGAAGGGCAATCTTATTCAGAGGAAACTGGGAATGCGAGCAAATTCCGAAGAAATCACGTACCAGCTGCATGCTTGAAAGAAGACGATTGTGATGGGCTGCAAAGAGCAAAATGTATAATTTAGTACTTCTTTTTAATGCAGAATGCACTTCAGGACTGGTTTTCAAGGGTAGAGACATCACGAAGAGTTGTTGCACAAATGCGATAACATGGACAGGTGTCCTTACAAAAACACTCTGTGCCTCGCCAGGAATTGAACCGCAGACCTTTCACTCCGTAGTGCAATGTTCTATGCCTGCGCCAGCGGAGAGGCTTGGATGAGCATCATTATAGCCGCGCTATGTACTAGTGATGCCACAAAACAATTGCCGCCCCAATGTCAGGAGGGGTTGTGAATGTCACGTGAACACACAATCCCTACAAGTTACATTATCACATAGGCTACAGTTATGTGATCATATACGGGTGTCACATTCCACAATGCAGAAGGGACCACTATAAATGTCATGCGATCCAGCAGCGTATGTAATCATGTCACATAACTCCATTTGGTCCCATGAATATCTCATGTAACTTCATGTGACATCATGGTTACATGAGCATTTTTTGCAACTTCACATCAGGTCAGACAGGCAGCTGCATATAGAAGAGAAGTCGAAATCACCCCACAAGAAAGCTAAATGACTTAAATTGTGCGTTCGTTATCCCTAAAAGAGATTTTATAATTGAAATTGAGGAGGCACTTCCATCACCTGCAGGATACGATTGGCATCAATCCGGCACGCAGCCGCATAATAACTATGCTTAACAATGGGGGGTTTGGTGGCCGAGTGGGCTAGCGCACACCAGCTCGGAGCACGTGGAGTGAAAGCTCGCGCTGCAGAACCCAGGATCCTGGGTTAATCCTCACCCCTGCCTGTTTCGATCTGGATGAGCATCGTACTGGCGTGCATTCGTGTATCACTACTGCATGATGCATGTTAAAGACCCCAGGCTAGCAGTTGTACCGCACTGGCTAAATTGCTCATCTACAGCTGGGAGACTCGTCGCCCGTTGAGGCAGGAAGTTCTAGGCTGTATAAACATACACACAACCCAATTTTTTTTTATTTTTTACACTTTAAGGGGTTGTGCAACAATTTTCAGACTTTGGCCAATTAACTGCGGAAATTAATCTGCATCACCTATGGAACAAAAAGCAGAAAACCGTATTTCCTCGCGAGCGCTAGTTCCTATTTTTAAGAAAATGAAACAAATCGAAGGTCGAAGTGCCTCTCAACTCTCCACGTCGACTTTTGAGTGACGTACTCTGGGGGTTCACATAGTTTCCCTTGGGTCCTCTCTTCAGAGACCAGCCGCTTCCTCCACGATCGTGGACTTTTAAAGGATTAGCCTCGTCGCGGCGAGCGATCGACACAAAGGACGGTCCGCCATGGGGCTGACGGAGAGTGTAGCAGCGGAGGGGGACAGGTTTTGTTGACTTCCGCGTATCCCCCAGAGACGCCGCCATTTTAGTTCCCGTAACCCCAACAGGCTGCTGCAGATCGGCAGTAATTTGTTTTTTGCTTTGCGATTACGCAGCAGAATAGCAGTTTTTCGGGGAAAGGTGACGCGTTTTGGGTCACTTGGGTTTGCATAAACAATATAAAAAATGCAAACAGCCAATTATTTCAACATTAAAATCATTGCACTGCCCCTTTAACAATGCATAAAGAATGACACAGAATCTAGGCAAGCTGGAGCAATTGGCACTACGGGATCCTAAATCGGATCAGTTGACTATTATTCTTACAGCTGACAAAGGAAAAGCTATGATAGTATACTTGATAAGCAAGTTTAATATGAAAAAATGCAGGTGGTTCTTGATGACAAAGTTTGTTTCGTGAAGTTGCCACAGGACCCCACTCAAAATCCGAGAGGTCCCTCGTTCATCACCTCAGCGACCTAAGAAAGAAGAAACGCCGAGACGACGCCCCATACCGTCTTCTTTTTTCTCCCGACGAATCTACTCCTAAACTTTAAGGTCTTCCGAAAGTACATGGACCCGAGTGTCCATTGCGCCCGATTGTTTCATTCACTGGTTCACCCATTTACAGCCCGTCAAATTATTTAACAGGACTCATGACTCCCGTAGCTGGAACAGACGATTTGACAGGATGCAATTCTCAGGAGTTTGTGGGCCACGTTCAAGGTCACGTCCTTGACGAGGATGACGTAATGGTTCCTTTTGATGTTGTGTCCTTGTTTACAAATTTTCCCACCTTTCTAGCTGTGAGAGTAGCCGAAAGGTGCTATGTAATAATGACACGCTCCCCTCACGCACATTGTTAACAGTTGAGGACATTGTTCTACTGTTACGGTCTTGTCTTAATCAGTCTCATTTTATGTTTCATGGACAAATCTATTACAAGACCGAAGGTTGTCCAATGGGTAGTCCAGTGTCTATGACTCCGACAAATAGTGTCACGGAGCATGTGGAGGAAGCCACTCTACTGCGGAATATGAACCCAGTAAGGTTTCATGGGCGTTACGTGGACGACACTTTTGTCATCTTGAACAGACCATGTTAATGACTTTCATTTAACTTCGAACAGCATTGACTTGTCAGTCCAATTCACACGTGAAGTAGAACAGAACAACACACTGCCTTTCCTAAATGTTAGTGTGCGCCGAAACAGCGCCGGGCACATAGAAACAACAGTGTACAGCAAAGCTTGTGACACAAGTAACTTCTTAAACTTCAACTAGCATCAATCAGTGGAGCACAAAAGAGCAGTCATAAAAACCCCGCTACATCGGTTCGAATACATTTCTTTTAATCCGGAACAACGCACGTCTGAAGATACGGTTATTGTCGACTGCTAAACCATATTCCTCGTCCTCAGCCTTGGTGATTGTCAACGTTCCTGCACCGTAGCTTCCACACTTCGTCAGCGCGAAGACGTCGTTCGGGACCTTCAAGTCCACGATAATGAACTGCATCCCAACATCGCTTGTCTGGCCAGGCCTACCGCATCGACACCGAGAAGGTCGAACTTGCACTGGGTCGCAGACGTTTCCTACAAGGCACGCTTGCATTGCTCCTCTCGTTGGACACGTCGCGCCTCCTCAGCCGCAAAGTAGTATGCGGAGTCGACTCGCACCTTACTTTCGGAGCTCGAGAAACGGCCCGTGGTACAGCTTGGACCCGCAATGTCCTCGGCACACGACCCAGCAGGTCAAACGATTCCGGCGGCGCCGATCGCAGTGGCGCACTTGTGGGAGACACGTTCGGCGTCTTGTTCCAGGCATGTTTCTTCCTTCTGAGAGCTCGCCGCGTGCTCATTTTCAACCGAGCATCGGCCCGCATCTCGAGAACTCAAAACAAAACTCCGCAGCTTTGTAAAAAAAAAAAAGAAGTAACGATTGATGATCAATTCAAGCGTGCAAACAGGAACCAAAAGCGTGCGCTCAATCACTGAAGAAACAGGGCAGACGAGCCGGCAGCCGACAACACGGAGGAGACAACAGTTTCGCCAGTGCGCAAACCGAAAGGTGGAGAGGAGAAAGAGAGCGGAGGGGGGCGTCTCGACCAATAGCAGGAGTGTGAGATCCGACGTGTGTGCTCCCATGCCGGCCGGCCAATGAGCGATCGCTATCGGGGTCTGGAAAACCCGCGCAGTGCAGACGTTCCCCGAGGATGTCATGAGAATCAGTGGCGTGGGGAAGAAGGGAAGAGAACCAGCTTTTTAACAAGCCCTTAATGGCCGCGATCTGACGAGCGGCTGCGGAAAGCGTTGGGTGCAAGTTCGACTATTTTTTGCCTCAAAATCGCGATTCGAGTGTTGTGGAGGCGTTTTAATTAGCGCTTTTCTTGTAGTTACATCATTGAATTGGGCATTGAAACTTTGTAGGCAGATACTCTAAGACTATATTCAGTCCAAATATGGAAGTTTCAAATAACAAACAATTTGTGTCTTTTCACTAATTTAATACCCGTATCTCCCCTTAAAGGGACACTAACAGGTTATTTAAGCTCGCCGAGGTTTTTAGTTTTACTTTACATATGAGAGCCCAACTACCCAGAACAAAATTTGCGGCTCGAAATTCGGTTTCTTTCGGCCCGAAAACAGCCGATCGAGAACTGGCCGGTTTGAGTCGCGCTCACTCTCTTTTCCGTGGTCACGGGCCATTTTCAAAGGTTTAGACCCGACCACCAAATTTAATCAAAGTCGTGGGTCATTGAAGGCACACAGTCAATATTAAAAATAAAAAAAATATGAAACCCATTTTTTGTGGCTTCCAAAAGCTGCAAATACGTTGATTGAAAAAAAAAAGGTTGCACAGACAACCGGAAGAATTCTGTGCGTTCACTGCATAATTCTCAACATGGCGTCGTTTCGCGTATCGTTGGACTAGCGGATGGCGGCGGACAAAGGGCGTGGGACCTCTAGTTCAGAACTGTCGTTCACGGTACCGGCGAATTCTGTCTTCGAAAGATAAATTTTGGACCGATCAAAAGAATTGATATTCATCCCATACGACACGCCCGACCAGCAAGCCGATTGCACCAAGACGTCGCCGAGCCGTCATCCCTTCTCGTGGCTGAAGACATGGCTCGCTCAAACATCCTAGAACTGTTTGAATTGCTAGATTTACGCTTGGTCAACGACAATTGCAACTTGCTTCAAATTCGAATGCAACCTAAAATTTCCTTCTCCCATGTACTGGGTTACTAGACAAGTTGGAGAAGGCAAAAGGTTCACCTATCAGTGGACTGTGCAGCCCTCAAAAGTTTGTCCAATTTCCTGATGTAGAACAGCTCACTGTCGGTCTTCATCACACCCAGGCGATCTGCGGTACACACAGACAACCAATCAATCAAAGCAGTCGTGCTACCAAGAAAAAAAGTTAGCGCAGCAAAATGCTGCATAGACGATGGCCATATAATACATAAAAGCAGGTACGCAAAACCCTCGGAGCAAGTAGAACAATATTGATCATTGTAAAAAAAGTTCTTCCTGCTTTCAGCTTTACTACCAAGCTTAATATCCTCAAATCTTGAAAACAAAAAACAAAAAGAAGTGTAATGATAAGAATCGTATGATTCTTTGCAAGGTTGCCAAATGGGTTTCCAACTTTTTTTCGCTAAACAGGTCATGACTCATTTCTGTATCAAGAGATTCAAACAAACGAGCCTGACTTCCTTCCAAACCAAGTGCTCCATAAAATAACAACCAGCCTTTCCTTAGTCATGCACAGAAAGGCTCTCCAAGCCGGCCCCTAATGTGGCTAGACAACAATTTCCGACGCATACTCGTTTAGTTTTTAGCACACTCACCATTCTCCATACGACCCAATGCCCTTTGACACTCCATAGCTCATAATAGAAGTCCGCACAGGTATGGGCCAGCCTGTAGGCCGGGCTCGGGCTTCACGGCTACATTTATTTTCGTTACTGGCGGCACTGTTATCGTAAAGTCACTTCTCCCCATCAACACACAAACATACGCACTTACACAATGCGCACCCTCGCAGGCAGAAACCATCTGTACGCAAGACTGCGTGCACTCCTCATATGGTGAAGAGGTTCCCCTGAGGGGTGCTTTTTCTAAACACTTTCTTGCAGACCTCCGCAAGAGACGGCGGTATTTTTTTATAACGTTTCTTCGGTTATACGGAGGGGGGGAGTGGGCAATTTAGAACTTTGCCCGTCATTCGTCCGATCCCGTCACGACGTTTCCTTTCCTTTTCAACTTTTACACGTGGATTTGTTTACTGCTGCTTGCCCTTTTCATTGTTTCGTCCTTTCCAATACGCGGGTTTGGTTGCAAAAAAGGATGATGGGGGTGATTTTTCTTAAAGAGCTGCTTAAGCCTGCAGATGAATCCGACTAATAATAGCAGCAAAAAAAAAGGATGCTTACTCCATTGACTATCCGGTACCATAGTCAACATGTGTATCAGTGGCAAGCTAACTAGGGCCCTAGTTTGGCATTTGGCGAAAAACTCGGCGAGAAATCCGGCAGCTAAGATTGGCCGGTGCCATGGTCAAGTGCGGCATTGGCCAATCACGGCCGTCGGACTTCTCACCGTCTTTTTCGCCACATGTCCAGATTAGGGCCCCACCATGCCGAGCAATCTGTGAGCAATTCATACCGGGCGAAAATAGAGCGAGCGGGCCTCAGCGGGCCCATGAAAATCACCGTCTGCCCAGGCCGGGCAGGGCCAGGCCAGCTGTCGGAGATGGATAGCGGGCAGCGGGCGGGCCAGGGCCCAAGATACAGCGGGCTGGGCCGGGCTTCTAAATATCGGCCTGTGCAGACCTCTAGCTCACGACAACGGCAGCACACTCAACTAACAACAATTGGCCCATTCTACAAAACACGCATTACTGCGGTTCCATTTGTGAAACCCCGCTAAAACAGGCTTGCCTGGTTTGTTGCACACATTATAGTTGCGCTCGGAGAGTTACCTTCTTGACCGACAGCTGCGCTAAAGCCTGTTTCATACATTTCTGCTTGAGTGCTATCGACTGCGTGGCAGCTGCTGGCAAACGCTTATGACGAGAGAGCACACTACATGTCTGCACGGGCCGATATTTAGGAGCCCGGCCCAGCCCAGTGCGCTGTCTGTTGGGCCTGGGCCCACCTGCAACCCGCTACCAGTTTCCGACAGCCGGCTCGGCCCGACACCAATTTTCACGGGCCTGCTGAGGCTCACTCTATTTTCACTCAGTATGAATAGCACACAAATTGCGCAGCATGGTACCTTGCTTGCCACTGCTATGCATGTTGACTACATTACCCAATGCAGTAAGCACCTTTTTTTTCGCTGCTATTAGGGGCGAAGCTCCTTAGGGGCTAGCCATGTCCGTATGTCCGTCCGCCGTAGGCCGGCGTCGGGTACTCGTGCTTCTGCTCGTGAGATCACGCTCGTGTAGGGCAAAAAAAAAATTAGAAAAAAAAAAGATGAAAAAATTATGAAAAAAGAAAAAGAAGAAAAAAAAGAGTAGGGGGTTCTGAGATGCCATCCCATCTGTCTGCTTAAAAAAAGAAAAAGAAGAAAACCACACATTCTCCTACTGCCATGAATGAAAAGGACCGAAAAGCTCGGCATGCAGCGCCTCAGCGTCTACGTAGACAGCAAGCTGCTCCGGAGACCAGGGCGCGAGAAGCTGCTGCACAGCGTCAAAAACGCCAAGCGGACCCGGAGTTGAGAGCTCGGGAAGCGGCGGCAAAGCGTCAACGCCGACAGCAAGCAGCAATACCTATGACCAAAATCAGTATCATCAGCACCACCCGAGCTTCGCCCCAATCAACATCATTCACCACGTGGAGATGCGGTCATTTTTTTAATGCGTTAGCATTAGAACGTTTGTTTTGACAAAAACCTGGCGGTGTCTTTAGTTTGTCAGCACCGGGGAGAGAGGGAGAAGTAGGGGAAGAGGGTGACGCGTGCGACGCTCCCATTGGTCCAAAGCACTGATGTCAGCACGCTTCAACCTCTCTCCCTGGCGCTGACAAACTGACAGACACAGCCGGGTTTTTGACGAATTGAGCCCTTTCATTTTCGCCAAAGTCACGTGCACCGCTGGCGCGCAGCCAGAGAGGAGGAGGCGCCGCGCAACACCTCCTAGATAAGAAAGCCGTAGTGCTGAATGAGGTGGCGTCATCAGAGATGGCCAACGCTGGACAGTGACTGGAAACGAGTGCTGCGTCAATGCCCGGCTTCGAGTCAAGTTTGAGCCGAACGTTGATGCAATCGTCGTGTCCAATCTGTGCCCAGCGTTGGCCTTCTTTTATTAGACAGCAAGAAATCTGCGGGCCTACGTAGCACGTTAAAAGTTGTCCTTTTTTGCAACAAAACCAGCGTACCACAAAGGATGAAAAAATAAAAATGGCAAGCAAACAGAAACATAACAGTGTGCCAAAGTTGAAAAGGAAGGGAAACGTTGCTAGGGGTTCGAACAAGAGACGGGCAGAGATCTAAATTGCCCACTCCTGCTGCGCACAACCTAAAAAATATATGTAAGAAAATACCGTCATCTCTCGCCGTGGCCAGCGAGAAATTGTTTAGGGAAAGCACCCCTAAGGGGAACCTCTTCACCCATATTGCAGATACATGCACCCGTACCTACAGGCGGTTTACGCCTGCGAGGGTGTGCACTGTGTAGGCGCGTATGCGTGCGTGTTGATGGGGAGGAGTGACTGTACGACGGCGCCGCCGGCGATGAAAATAAATGCTGTGCCGCTGGTGCTTGAAACAGCATTAGGTACACACACGCGCCGAAACTTACAAACACATATACAAACACACGCCATGCTTTCAGCATTTGGGTTTACCCCCACTGTGGTCTTTCCCCCAATTCTCTGCAACAAGCATCCAAAAACATTGCTGCTGCTAAAAGAAAAAAGCTATGGCAAGATCGTTTTGCTTTGGCCCGCTTTGTAGACTCAGATGCAAGGGCCCTGCCTGGCCCGGGCCCTTCATGAATGCAGCCGTGAAGCCCAACCCCGGCCCGCGGGCTGGGCTGGGCTGGGCCAAGCCGGGCCAAGCTGGGCCAAGCCAAGCCAAACCGGGCCGGGCCGGGTTGGGTTGGGCCAGGCCAACCCGTGGCCCCAGGGCTGGCCCGTATCTGTTCAGACCTCTAGTGCACGCTGGCATCATCAATTGGGTAGCCTTGAAACACTTCCTATCTGCATATAAATAACTTTTCACTGTCTACTTGAAATTATTTTGACAATACTTTAAGAGACCTTTATGGTAGGTGACAGGTTAAGAGTTGAGAGAAAGGGAAAGAAAGGCTGGGGAGGAGGAAGCAGGTAGAATTCTGGAGAAAGGGGGACGTTTCCTCTCTAGCAATCTGGTTCCTCCTACCCAGCCTTCCTTTCTCTCGCCCTGAACTCTTAACCTGCCACTATAGTGCATAGACCTGATCTCGCAATACTGAAAAACCATTAGTCCAGTTATTTGCGGATTAGAAGCTTTCCACACTACCAGGTAGATGGTTACAATCGGTCGGAACGCATTCGATCACTCTGAACTGCTAACGTGCGAACCTGCCTTTTTCCCTCCAAAAGTAAAGCACACCACAAGTGTGCACATACAAGTATAAAAAGCACCCAAAGTGTTGGGTTCCCCCATGGGTCCTCCAAGAGGAGAGTCCACCCACCGTGAGAGAGGGGTGCCACGAGGGTGGAGGCGTCCCCTCGCCTCGCCCTCCTCTCCTCTTCGTCCCGCCACAGGGCGGACAGGCCCGGGTTCAGTCCACCTGGAAGACAGAAAGGCTTTTGAGCTGCCATTGACTGACACAATAGAGAAAAACCCGGGGCCCTAATCTACGCGGCGGGACCGAGCGGGAACGAAGAACCGGGACGTTGCCGCCCGCTGCAATCGGTTGACAGTGCCGAGCTGGCCAATCGTGGTGGGTTGGCGGTGTCCCCGTCCCTCGGTCCCGCTTGATCCTGCCATGTAGATTAGGACCCCTGGTGCGAAAACTCCACAGTTTTCCGCCCCAGGAAGTTTTTACGCCATGGGCAGCGTTAGTTGCAGTGCGGGGTAAAACACTTTTGTAAATCTAAACTGGCTTTTTAGCCTTTTTACGACTTTAGGTTCTGTCAGTAAAAGTCTGAGCACATGTTACTTGCGCGTTTAGGCAGGAAGTATCTATATACGCAATTAAGGGTTACGAAATGGTGCTATATGGAGAGCAGGTCATCTGCTTCTTGCACAGCACTTGCGGTGACATCTACTCGACGTCGAGCTCCGATTGGCTTTCATTGAAAGGACAGTAGGTAGACCTCAATGCTAGATGCCTTACCCACAATTTTTTTCAATCAGCCAATAAGAGCTCGGCATTCTGACGTCATCGCAGCCACCGCGCAAGAAGCAGACGAACTTGCGCTTTGCATAGAAGAAAGACGTACTGCTCTGCAGCTTCAAGTTTTCAACTCAATAAGGGCTGGCAATACACACTAAAATGAACCGCTATGAAAAACATTTGTGACACCTTTGTCCGCATCCCTGGGATTGACGATGTCCTCCGAGGAGCAGTCAAGTTCGAGTTCGCATGTGGTCTGCTTCTGAACCTGCAGGTCCAGGAACATGTCCCTAGGAAAAAGAATGAAAAAAAAAGCATGGAGCCCTCTCATTTCATTCACACAATGGCTCCCCAGCTAGAATGCCGAGGAACAGGAGCTACAAAGCCTACACCACCCTTGTTGATAGAGAAGCAGAAATCCCCAGATTGGGACGTGTACCAAAATAAACTGTTGGGCCAGTTGGGCAAACGTCGCAAAACACAAACAGTGCTACTGGACAAGGATGAGTAGGAAAAAAATTTGCGGTGGCTTAGCTCGGCTATGCCAGGGTATACGTAGCGTGAGCTTATGCGCACAAAATGAGAGGCGCTATCAAGCGGCTCTGGTGCAGCGTCAGACTTGGCTACTGCGCAACGGAGGCGCACAGCTGGGCACGCGGCGGCACCAGTGCGTCTGCCGCGGCTATCACGTCACTCCTCTGGAATGCGCAGACCGGCGAGGCGCGCGCAGTGGCAGCGGAGCCCGCGGCGGCGGCGGCAGCGGCTCCGGCGCGCCAGCTGTGCGCCGTGTGACGTCACTGCTCCTCCCGCTTGCGCAGCACGGCTCATTATGCGAGCCACCGCAAGACTGCTCAACCTCGGCCAGTGTAGCAGACGCTACAAAATGAACGGGACACAAATAACACTTCTCTCGTGAACTTGTTGTACCCGTCCTTGTTCGTAGTAGCGCTATTTATGTTTCGCTATAGGGACATACGGTCTAGCCCGATCACAACAACCCGCTTATAGAGAATATTCACTGGTTCACTCATTCACGACTGAGGAACCGCGCACAGCTATGCATCACGGATTACTTCCGTTGGTGATCGGTGTAATTAAATGTCCCAGAACTCGTCACTCATGTGTTAGCTCAGTGCACATGCTGCCGCCCAACTGCAGCGCTGCACGTAAGTAGTCCATTTAATGAGCTTTCTTTAATTCGAACTCCGTTTGATTCAAACAAATTTTCGGTCCCCCTCGAGTTCGAATTAACGAGGATTCGACTGTATTATCCCTGAAAAATCTGCGAAATAAAAAGAAAATACATTTGGCTTACCTAATCACTTCATTTGGACACAATAAGTGCCACAGTGACACAAAATATTATCTAAGTGTACATGCAAAGTATAGGAAAGACATAACTTCTTATTTTTCGTGATTTACTCGGGTAAGCCAGTATTTCCACAATTTTAGTGAAAGCTTCCACCACCTTCGGGTACCTCTGTGGTAAATCCTAGCGCGATACGTTAAGAACCCGATTTATGCGGAGGACCCTCCAAAGTGGGATTGAAGCGTTAGTGTACACGCTGTAGTTATGCATTAGTGGGTAGTTTCGACCCGCTAAAATTATGCTCAAACCAGGAAAACCCTTTACTTTGTGCAAGGAATGACCAAGAAAATTTGGGGGCTCGGGGAACCTACAAGAGTGTCCTTTTTTCCGGACTATAGTCCGGAGCTGATGTATAGCCCGCAAAGGCATATTTCAGCTGAAAAAAAAAAAAAAAAGATTTTATATGGATAGTTTGCAGCTTGTATGTAGTATGTATGCAAACTTATGCTCATACACAGCATACCTCTACAAATGCCCACTTTATTAGCTCACAAAGAAGCTTGAATCAGTCATATATCATCATAATATATTCTGCCATTAACAAAATCCATCAGAAAAAATAAATTGTCGCATAGTTTGCATCTGTAGACAGCCTGCATCGGGTAAAATTTTGGCTTTTAAACGTGCATGATCTGCGGAATGTAATCCGGTAACTATGGTACTTGGGGCCACCCCTGGGTCACTAAAGACCCTGCTTGAGAGCCCACGAAGTAAACAATATCTTCAACCCGTTGAGAAGGCATTCGGGACCCACACACGCAGAACACAATATGATTTCTACAACACCGAATCAGAGGGAGAGGGGGCTTACGGGGGCATATCCCGCAGCACCCAGACGTGCGTGTCAGATCTTGAGTTCCGGACTGGCAGTTTGGAGGAGTCCAGATCCAAGTTGGCCCGACGAAACTTGAACTTCCCCACATTCACAAAGCTCATCCCGTGGAGGTTGTGGTCAATAAGGAACTGCGGGAAGACGAAGCAACTGAGCACTATAGATAACATTCTAGCATGATGAGTGCTTATAGCCTACCCACTGCGAACTGCCTCAACGGAAGTACAGAAAGGGAGAGCAAACACTACGGCGCTTTCGAGTACTTCAGTTATCATAGTGCAGCATATGGTGGTAGACCAGATGCAGAAAAAAAGCTCGTACCAGCACACGTAGCGACGCGACGTCAACGAATGTCGGAGAGGAAACCTCTTTTCTCTAGCCCATTTTCTTTGTCTTTAGGACTCGTGACTGCCAAATCAAGGAACATCATTCATTCAGCTCGTAATCCTCTCAGGCACATGGGACGCATCTATATCTCAACTTTAGAGCGCTCTATTGGTATGAGGTGGTAAAACTGAGTGTTAAAAAACCATCTGTAAATAATGTAAAACAGCTAAGTAGTTTTGACACAATCAGTGCAAACAAATGCTGCTTCGATAAATAACTTTAAAGTTGCCACCTCGTATAGCCTACATTTCTTCCAATCTTAGACCCTCGACTCCACCTAACATATTGTCAGTGTAGGCCAAGTTCATCTGGTCGATGGAGTACATCTTTTGACTTTTCCGACAGCTCGACAAACACGGGGCTTATCATGTTCAAGACTTTTGCCTCATGATTCGTCCTTCAGCATTCTTATCTACCAATGACGCTATCTCATTAACTGCCAAGCAATACAAGATGCTCGGGATTTTCAAGTGTCGCCGTCAGTCCCTAGAGTGCCCTGTTTATTTATCAAAAGATAATACAAACAAAATATACCTCAAAACCCCAGTAGTAGTCATGTGCGAATAGTGGCATTTCGAGTTGGAAGCGAACAGTGGTTTTGGACGAACTTTTTCTAATCAGATATCAAACACTTTCTCTCCAAGCTTTTAGCCACTGTTGCACCATGCAGTAATGAAAACTCGGCTGAACTCGTGAAGGTCGTTCCCAAGCTTCCCCTTGCCCGTTTATAAGTGAGTTTCAATCCTACTATATTTATGGATTGTAACCCCAAAAAAGTCCAATGCCTTGAGATGGAGAGTAAACGACGGATTTAACGTAAAATTAAACCTACTAAGATGCCCAGCTCTATCTAATTGAGTGGATTTACCAATCATGCTACATGCAAATATCCTTTTTTTGAATCTCAAATTTGAACAACAAAAGCTCGAGGTACACCCAAGCATTTCTTATGAGCTGTGAATGCGAAAGCATGCAAGCCGCTCGTCTGCTCCCTTTGTCGTCTGCCTACGTACTAGCGCACGCGCGCTTCGGGATCTCGGAGGCCATGGCGCAGTGGCCAATGGGAGCCCCGTCGACGCGCACCAGCCAATGGAACCGAAGGCGAATCGCTCCTATTGGGCGCGTTCAGAAGCGGCCCCGGAGTCAAGGAGTCACTGACTCCTTCCACTGGACGGCCAAAAGTCACTTCCAGTGCACGTAACTCCGGGGCTTCGGAGTCAAGCTCCGAAGCACCAAGTGCGGAGACGGTGCACGTAGAGTCAAAGGAGCCAAAGATGACCTCATTTCCTGACTGGTGACGATTTCCGGCGAGAAAATCCAAAGAGCTCCGACTCGAGTCACTCCGTTCGGAGGCAAGGGAGTCGCTACTGAACGCGCCCATTGGGATCGCGGAAACTAGGAGCCGTTTTCACGCGTCAAGCTGATGACGTCAGCTCGCTCCACAAGACAGTTAATGCTTTCGCATCAAAAAAAAAATATTATGGATGATGAACACAGGTTGTCAGGACATCTCTGCCTAACATACTCTGCATAACGGGCACAGTTTAATTTTGGAAATTTGACTTCAATGTAGATATCAACGTTCACAGAGTTTTGGTTTCTTTTTAAAATACACCAAGCGCATGCGTGCACTATCCCGCTTTGAAAGTGTGCTTTTCTCCCAAGCACGCAATTGCAATATTTCTACATTTCCAAGTGTTGATCGCAGCGGGTTACCCCATTGATTGCACTTCTTGCCGAGCACCAGTGCATTGAAGAGAAGCAACACCCGCGGAACACGCAGGTGCGGGACTCGGGGCTTCCGCGGGTGTTGCTTCACCATAGTGCACTCGTGCTTGGTAAGGAGCACGCTCAACAGGGCTAACCCGCCACATTCAACACTTCAAAAAATATTACCGTATTTTCCGGCGTATAAGACGCACCGCCAAAAATTGTGGAAATAAAGAGTGTCTTATGTATGAGACACTTTTCGCAAGTTTCAAAGTAAAAGTTAGTATATAAGACACACCTGTGTATAAAATGCACCGCCGAATATTTTTGAAAAAAAAAGTGCCTTATATACATTGGAAAATACGGTAATAGTGCAGTCCATCTAAAATATTAAGGTGCGCTAGTTGGTTTAACATAATGATTTAAAAAGCGCAAAGGACAGACACGGACATGAAGTGGACAGGACAGTGCTATACTCACAACTGGGGTTTTAATCTTCCGTAGAATTTATTTCGCTTCTTTCTTCTTTTCTTTATTTTTCTATTAAAACCCCAGTTGTGAGTATAGCGCTGTTCCGTCTACTTCATGTCCGTGTCTGTCCTTTGCGCTTTTTAAGTCATTTTGCAGTCCATCTCAAAAAGAATATCGAATAATGTATTATTCAAAAATACTATTCAAAATTTCAAATATTAGCACAGCACTACGAATAAAAAGCTGCATAGCAATAGGCTTTCTGAGAATAAATAAAGTTTTGAAAAGAATTGAACTGGTAAAGTTCAATCCTATACGGTGTCCCATTAAGGGGCTGTGCAACGATTTTAACGTTGAAAGAATTGGCATCTTCTACTTTTGACATTGTTCACCTTGTCACAAATGACAGAAAACACACCTCCTTCCTTCGAAATGTTGCGATTCCGCCGCGTAATAGCGAGGCAAAAATTAGAATATTCCCCGACCTGCAGCCGCGACCGGCAGCCATGAGAAACACCCGGCATGAAGTTAATGGTGGTCTTGTAGAAAGAAAGATAGCAAGTTGCGCGAATACCTGCTCGATAAAAGGTAACTTTCCTATAAATCTTGTCGTTCCAACATAAATATAAATGCGTCAAAAACGTGGTATCGTCGACAAAACTTTTATTATACGGAGTTTTAGTGGCGCCATCTATCCTAGGTCCACAAAACCGTCAGCTCTATCTGCAACCGTGAACAGCCGCCAGAAGCCGGAGGGGGAGGGGGACAGGGCCGGACGGGTATGGCCGGACCCGGATGAGACTTTCCTCCTTTCACCATATTGTACGCGCTGCGCCCGCCAGCACATGGTCACGCGGTCGCGAGCGGATGAGTTCTCGCTGCTCACTGATGGCTCTAGAGAAAGAACTTTACCGGTACCCCGCGCCTACCCCATCGACATCACTGCGCACGTGACCGGGAAGACGATGTATGAGTTGAGAGGTGGCAAAAACATGGGTCTTTTTCATTTTTTTAAATAAAAACTAGGGTACCCAGGCAAAATCTGTTTTCTGTAGTTCACTTCAGAAGTGTCAGGCATCAACTTCCAAAATTATTTAAGGGGACAATTGAAATTGTTGCACAGCTCCTTTAAGACGACAGCCAAGCCCCAAAAGGCACAGAGGAACCTGCCTGCAAAGCGAAGGGAATGTGGGCTTCGTGTGGCTGCATCACCTTCTTCAGCACCATGCCGGAGAGGAGAAGATCGGCAACCCTGGAGAATGAAAGGAACACGTGCCTCACAAGCTGCAGCAAAACCCGCCCAAAAACACTCGCTGCTTGCAACGCTACGCAAACAAGCGAATGAAACTCTGCAAGGTTCCGTAGCTCAGTGCTAGAATATTAAGGCGCGCAACAATTAGCCCCCAAGCTCTGGCATTCCATCTCACTCATCTGGGCCTACATTAAGTGCCAAACATCGTCATCACAAAAGTTTGTGCCTTTCCTACCTGTTGCAGTAGAAGATATGCAACGAAGCTCAGAATTAATGATGTTGCGGCATCCAGTCAGCAATGAAATGAAGTTGTGACAACTAAACTTATTAGCCTCGAGGGACGACCGTGCGATTAAACCTACGGCATTTGCGTTTGGAACATTCGTTGGCGACTTTATTAAAATTAAGCGAGCTTGCTTAGAGTGTTGAAACCACAACACCATCCTTTTGGTGCTGGGGTTCCCCTTAAATGTGTTAAGTACAGAGGGCGATAGTCCTCACTCCCCATGTGCAAGCCTTGAAGGCACACGTACGGAAGGAAGAATGTTTACTTCGTACCTTATGAGCCGGAATACAGTGCAGACAGCATAATAACGTATGCCACGGGAGTCGCGAAAATCCACGGTATAAGCGGCACCGCGCTATAACCAAAACATCAATTTTTGAGGCCAAAATACATGCCATGAGACAACTTACCTTTGTAAAACAATTTATTTTATGTTAGATGAAAAATAAAGCTTAGTCTGAGGAAAGTCCCTATTTCACCAGACTAGTACACTTCTCTCTCAAGTGTGTCACACATTTTGAAAGAAATGAGTGACTTTTGCCTGGCGCAGCCTTTTAACAGGCGTCGCGGACAGACGCTGCGAGCGTTCAGGATTGCTAACACTAATCACTTTTCTCCGGTGATGAAGACGCGTGAAAATTCGCCTCCTTTAAATGGTACGCGCCAGTATTACCTTGAACCTGAGCACATGCATGAAATGCTCCAAATAAGAAATTCGGGCGATGTTCGAGGACACAAATGCTTAGAAAGCACCACTGTAGTCGACGTAAACAAACACAATGACACGGGCATTTCTGCTGTCTTGAGAGTGCCGCCACGACATCGCCGCACGAGTAGGTGGATCTTCCCTTCTAGTACGTGCTCGGTTATCATAGCGACACACGACGAAAATTCACAGTCAAGGATAGCGCTTTTACGCGAAACAATGAGCTTCCACCATGCCGTCCACGTCGACGGTCACCACCGACGCCATGTTTGCAGATAGAAGAAGCTGGCCCGCGACCAGGATGCAACGCGCGCGACCAGTTCTCCTCCACCTGTGATTGGTCTGTCGTTGCGGTTGTTTCCAACGCAGCGGGGGAAAGTTGGGCTCGCTCCAACTCTTTGCGTCGTGAACGGCACGTGCGTGCATCCCTCTGTCTCTGTGGCAACTGAAGCCTCTCTCTTTGCTTCTCCTCGCTTCTTCGAGCAACCTCCTTGCTATTCTTGCCCCCGCGAGTGCCGCTTGCGGCTAGCGCCGTTATCTAGTGTCGCACAGGGAAGCGTGCTCGCAGCGCCGGTCGGTCGGCGGGGTCGGCGGGCTGTTCCAGCAACCGCACTATAACCGATATTTCCCTTCGCGCGCCTGCATTTTAAGCGGTATGTAATTACATGAAGTTGTATGGGAGGACGAACCGGTGGTTGAAAAAAGCCGCGTTATACCCGGTCCTGCACTATAAGCGGTTACGTTGTAAGTGGTCTATACTGTACATCACTCTTATTAGAAGAAGGCTAACACATGACAGATCATCATGATCGGACAGAATCTATGAGGGGCGCTAGCTTAAGCCGCGTGGGACGAGCAAATTACATGCAGTAAATGTATGACGTGATTAGATTGCCCCTTTATATAAGCTGCTTCTGCAAACGTCACCTGCAGAATTGTAATGCCAAGAGGGTCGGCAAACCCAACTTTACTGTTCTTTCAAAAACCACAGAGCTTTCTCTGGTACTTGCACTCCACCAGTATGTGACTGACATCTTTTTCCCTTTTCAAACACACAGCTCTGAAAACACGGTGACGTACCCATAACACTGTAATCCCTACCGGAAACACGTTGTCAAGCACAAGCAAAACGCGGACCAAACCACCTACTTCTTCACGGAGTATGGGTTGTAGAGGTAGATCTTCAAGAAGGTCCTTTCCTTGTTGTGAAAGCCATAGAGGGGCCTTAAAAGAAAGAAACAAAAAATTAACACGTTAATTGACAGTCCAGTCGATTAAAAATCACGGTGCGAACGGCTGTCTTCATAGGTCACACGCAGAAAAAGCACCACAACACACAGCAGAAGAAAGAGCAGGAAAGGATGGAGGGTGCAATGACCCGCAGTAGGGATTGCTGGTCTAATGTTTGGAGAAAAAACATGAGCAGAATGCTCAGCATAACCTACATGTCTGCCGCTAAGCCTACATTTTAAGGTGTAACCTTTGTTTCTTGTTCGGAATGTGCACCAAGCTGCCCCAGGACTTGCTGCGTGCTGGCACTTATGTGTCTGTTTGCACTCAAGCTGTCTGGAGGTTCACAACTACAGTACTTGCATTAGGACATCAGAAGTAAGGTATACTAATTATACAAAGGGTTTGGCACTTTCAGTTTAGGCCGATAAAAACCAATAAACGTAGGCTGAAATCATTTTTCGAAACTAGGTTTTAACTGAACTTCAGTCAGTTTTAGAGCGCAGCTCTTAGGCGCTCGTTTCCGGCTTGAGCGGCGGCGGCGCCGCCGTTGGCGTAACCGCGCGGTGCATGATGGGTAAATTTCCCCGCTAAATTCAGCGGAAAATTTTCCCCACTAAATCTAGCGGAAAATTTTTCCCGCTAAATCTAGCGGAAAACTTTCCCCGCTAAATTTAGCGGAAAATTTTCTCCGCTAAATTTATCGGAAAAAATTCCCCATTTAGCGGAAAAATTTCCCCGCTAAATCTAGCAAAAAATTTCCGTCGCTAAATTTAGCGGAAAAAATTCCCCGCTAAATCTAGCGGAAAGTTACGTGACCCCTCCCCCCGAGGTCACGTGATCCCTCCCCCCCCCGGGTCACGTGAGCCCACCACCCCCCCCGAGGTCACGTGACCCCCCCCCCCCCCCCCCCCAAGAGCACGTGACCCCTCCCCCAAAGGGAGGAGGAGAAGGGGAGGGAGGGGGAGGAGGAGGGGAGGGGAGGAGAAGGTGAAGGAGGAGGACCAAGAGGAGGGAGGAGGGGAGGAGGAGTAGCAGGGAGGATGAGGAGTTGAGGACGAGAGAGGAGGGGTATACCCTTCTCCTCAGTACCCTTCCCTCCTCCTCTTCAAGAGCTGCGCTCCAATTCGGCGTTACAGGGTGTTGTAAACATCTTTCATTTTTTTACAGTAGTTTAAATAGCACAACTGAGGGATGTTTCATTTTTATTTTTGTTTGGCGTGGGGGGGGGGGGGGGGGGGGGGGCGATTGTCTGATGTGACCCGGTGACGCACTTCCTTATAGAGTTCTCAGCTATCTTCAAGACCCTCCTGCTTTATGCTAAGGAAGGTTCAATAATAAACAATCTTTAGGAGGTTAAACGTCTCTTTTGTGACAGGGCTTTGTGTGTCAAGTTCCCAGTCCTTTGGAAATAGTGTCTGGACTGTTTT
The DNA here is from genome assembly GCA_013358835.2 of Ixodes persulcatus. Classification (NCBI taxonomy): domain Eukaryota; kingdom Metazoa; phylum Arthropoda; class Arachnida; order Ixodida; family Ixodidae; genus Ixodes; species Ixodes persulcatus. The sequence continues at coordinate 20,834 of JABSTQ010007020.1, read as the reverse complement.
CCTTGCCCGAAATGTCCCCCAGCTTTTCAATGTACGGAACATTTTAAAAGTTTCTATCAGAACCACTGACGAGATTCACGCAGTTCAACCAGTTTTGGGGGTGCATGAAGTATGCAGTGCTTTGAAACATGGTACCGGTTGTACTTTGGCACCCACATTTCAGCGATTGGTTGGCTTTAGCTACTGCAGAACTTCGCATCAGCAGCTTGCCAGTTGCGAGCGTAAATGCTCAGCAACTTGTGCCGGAAGGGAGTATCGAGCAGCCGAGATAAATGGTGAAAAGTCGTTCCCAAACCTGACTGTTATAAACAAAAAATAATGGGCATGCATTAATAGAGAGAACCTCGGAAACAATGTGTATGGATGTACTAAAATCATAGAAAGTAAGTTCAATCTAGATTACCAGTTATATTCAAGGTTCCTTTTTATGCTCACCTTGGGCAGAGCACATGTCAATATCTGCCTCGACTGTACTTGTCCCCGTGCATGTTTTCTTATTATAATAATGTTTTACACAGTACTTTGAAAAAAAAAAAATATTTTACGAATTTGTTTTATTAAATTTTAAGCCCAATCATATTACAAATTGTCCCCTTTCACATTGCCACATATTGTCCCCTTTCACAGCGTGCCAACTACACGCCTTGGCATTATCAATAGTGAGGTCCTGATCCCTTGTTATTATCTATGGCCGACTTATCTCAGCTAAGAGTGCGGCTGTAACGAGGATGAGGGCAGAACGCACCAATCTAACCTTCTTTTCTTTCACTTCCACGATGCTGATAAAGAGAATTGGGCTCTTTATTAGCATCGTTTATAAAGAGCCCAAGTCGCTGTAAAACCTGAAATAGTTGTATACCAACGACGAACAACAGAATGTGTATCAACCTCACGTTTAGCAAGAACGTATCCAAAGTCAAAATACAACCACTGGCGGCTTACCTATAGTGACCATAACGCAATGATCACTTTAGTCACTAATAATTAAATAAAGACAATTAAACAATGAAGTCGTGTACGTATCTTCACTGCAATCATATGTAAATCGTATAGATGTCATATAGTAGTCGTAAAGATAACAGCTCCGCTGGTCCTCCATCTTCACGTGAAGTGGATGGGCTCTACAATTTTTTTGTTTCCTTTTTCATTTCAAAATACTCTTAGCCCCTCATGGGACAATGATAGCAGAGGACTCATACAGCTTCTGGCAATATACACCAACCCAACTCATTGACATCAAGCCACTACGGAGGCGCTTCTCTCGGCGCATATGCAGACGCTTCATCTCGTGTGAATCTGGTTTCTGCACGTGCGCAGTGACCACACTTGGTGTGGGGCAATGCACGCTTGTTTTTATAAAGCGTGTTGGTGTATAAATAGCTTGCACTGACGTCATTTGGTCAGACGCAATGGGGGAAAGGGCGCTCGAGAAACTAGCTTCCGCTGCATTAAAGAGACACTGCAATGAAAAAATAATTTCTTTCTAAAAAGCCTAAACGGGACACACATATTGAAAAAAACAATTTTACGGAGCACGTGGAAAGAAAGTTTGAGCTGCAGGACCCAGGGATCCTGGGTTCAATTCCCACCCCTGCCCATTTCGATCTGGATGAGCATCTTACCGGCATGCGGTCGTGTATCACTACTGCGTGGTGCACGTTAGAGACCCCAGGCTAGCAGTTGTACTGCACTGGCTAAATTTATCACAGCTGGAGACAAGTCGCCCATTGAGGCAAACTCAGTTATAGGCTGTATAAACATACAACCCTTTTTTTTTTTTTTTAAGCGAAAAGTTTTTTCTAGCAATATTTACTCCACTAGATGTAATTTGGGTGCAAAAGGTGGAGGGCACAGACCGCTAAGCCCTGCGTTGAGCTTACAAGGTGGTTAATCTCTCATTGGCTGGAGAGATGATTGACATGTGAAAGGTTGGTTGAAAATTTGTATCTCCGTGCCGTAATAATATCTTAATCGACTATTTTTTTGTTTGAGAAGCGAATACTGTAAAACCCTTTATTTTCGCAGCTCTGATATCTCGAAAATTGGGCAGCGTCGGGGTCATATTCGCGACCATCAAATTTCACGACTTCTAATGGCTGAAATTCGGCTCCACAGACAATATAAATATTCGCACCCACTAAATCTCTCGAATTTTACAATTTGCGATATTCACGAAAATTAGGGGCTTGCAAACATTAAAGGGATACTGAACAGAAATTTCAAGCTCACAAAACAAGGTTGGACGGATAGACGGGACGCTGCAAAACCCAAAAACATCACTCATACAGCAATATCTCTAATGGATAGCCGTATTTTTGGAAAAGAAGTTCGCAACTGAACATAGCCGACAAGGCCGACCAGACAAGTCAGGTCACAATTCTCATTCCCTCTCCTCCTCGCTATACTCTGTTGCATACTTAGCGTGCAACGCTGTCAAAGCTACTGGCGCGAGCGCGTGGCTTCATTTACGGTTTTGTTTGCGCAAGAACGCGTGCAAATGATCAACGAGATCAAGCCCCACGCTCGCGCCTGCAGCTTTGAGAGCGTTGCACGCTAAGTATGAAACAGAGTATACGTCCCGTCGAGCTGGTGAACCGAAGCGAGGAGGAGAGAAGCGAGGCTGCTTTCCCTCATTCTCAAATTCTCCAGGAGGACAATGACGTCATTTGCCAGGAGGACAATGACGTTGGGAAAAGAAGGGCACTTGATCTCGTTCTTCTTTTCCAAAAGTATGGCCATTCATTTGAGATATCGATGTATGAGTGATGTTTAGGAGTTTGTAGCGTCCCATTCAACGCTTCTGCAGCCTTCTTTTGCAAAATCCAAATTTCGGTTCAGTATCCCTCTTAAGGGGGGGCCCTGCAATCTTATTATAGCGTCTACCTTTTTTGCGGTTTCCACGTCCCTCGGGGCTTGGGAAGCCAGCGGGCACGGAGAGAGTAACTAAATATCAGTGCGTCATATTTTAACCGGACGACGCAGAAACCTCCTCCACCTACGGGGGCGACCCGAGGTGCCGAAAGCGCGCGATATGCGACGTCTTAGGTTCGGGGCTTACTACTGGTCAGAGCCGCTAAAAGCTTCTTTTTTGTCGAAATACAAAATATAAGTGGTGCGAACCGTTTCAATTATTTACAAAAATAGTTTTTGTTCACTATTTTAGATCGGAAAAGAAACAAATGCAGTTTAGAAAGTACGGAAACAAGAAATGACTCGTCGACATACCCGCCACCAAGCGGTGGAAAAGGCGGCGCATACTAGAAAGGTGTAGTGGGATCAGGCAGCAACGAGCGGCGAGCGTAGAAAGGTCCCGGATGTACGCGGCGGTGCTGCGGTCGTACAGACCGGAGGATCCGACCGGTTCCGAGCATTCCCAAGGCCTTCGGCGAGCAGCTTTGGCTTGCCATTTGGCCTTTTGGCGGTATGGCAGTGCGAAGTGGCTCCCGTTCTGAACTGATCTTTACCCCGTGTTTGCTGTCGTTTGTGGCCAATGAAGTGTCATGCCGAATTAGTCTTTAATCACGCAGCAAATGCAATGCCAGCCGCCCTGGCTGCCCACTTCATACAGCCTAGCCAGAACACGCTTTAGTGGTCCCCTCTCGAGCCGTCAACACGGAGTGCGGCAGCCGTGACCGCTCGCTGAGCTCACTACCCCTCCTCTAGTTCACCGCCACTCAAGCAACCAAGGACGTCATGAAGGAGGTTATTTTTTGCTTGTTTCTGTAATTTTAATTTGCCTAAAACTTTAAAAATACAGCGAAATTCGAGAAAAGAAAAGTTTCATTAAGTTACTACGTTCAGTGCGCTCAGCTTCGGCGCAAATTAAAACCCAGAAAAAAAACTTTCAGCCTTTCCACTCTCGTGAAAAAGGAAGACCAGCGAAGCTGTACTCGATACACTGCCCCAACGCGCATGCGCCCGTTTCCCGCTTCTTCTTGCCCGACACGACACCGATCGTGGATACGTCTCCGGCGAACCAGTCGGTCGCACAGGGCGCATGTGATGCCAAATGGGTTCTCCAGCCGGCACCGTTTACATCGCTGGTTCTGTTCTCGGCGGCAGGCTTTTTAGGCGAGCGATGTGCTCTTCTTTGGCAAGGGAATCTGAAGCGCTGGACGCAGTGGAAGTCGAGGCGACAGCGGCTTTGCGGCGGTTGCGGACCCATTCGCGCTGCTGCGTACGTCGCCGCTCCTTCCGCAGCCAGTCTTCTTTCCCCGAAAGGGCATGCAGCCGACCCATCCTGAATCCAAACCGAAACTGATAAGAGCGTAGGAAACAGCGCGCGAAACAGACGAGGACCAACAAACACACGTGACGAGCGCTGCGCTCGTCACGTGTGTTTCTTCTTCAGTCATCGTCTGTTCTTCGCGCTGTTTCCTACGATGAATTCCCACCAACGCGCCCAACTATCCATTCTTCTATGATAGCTGGATAGGTTGCCGCCATCTACGAGCGACGGCGGTAACCAGACTGGTTGTGTGCTTGCCACCGTCGCTTACTAGATGGCGGTAGCTGTCCAGGAAAGTTTGTGTCGACATGCCGGACACCATCCTGGGGAACCTAGCCCTTAACAGCTCCGCTGTAAAAGTCCTTGCAGGGCCCCTTTATAGTAATCAAGATAGAGTCATTATTGTTTTCAATATATTCTGACATTGCTTCTCCCGGTTTGGTTTGAAACATTAACAAACATGGCTGCAGGCGTCTGCAAAGGGCTGAGCGAGCGTAGCTTGTTGAGCTTGTCAATTTTTATGAGTGCGAGTCGTTTTGGGTTCACAGAGGTGTTTAGAGAAGGATCTCCTCAACCGACGTAGTTTACAGCAAACAACTGTAGCAAGTATGTGCTTTCAGAAGCGCTGAGCAGATGCTTGTTTACGTAGCGGAACTGGCCTAAGCCTAGTGTCCCACATCGACTATTTTGATCGATCTGGCTTGATTTCTTTCTTAGCACGTGTTGATGCCGAATAAAAATGTCAGCTCCCGTAAAAGTGGCTTCGCTGCTCCATGAATTGTGCAACCGTCATGATTGTGACCATGGTTTCAATACCAAGAAGATATCTACACAAGTAAGAATTTGCGAGCCATTTGGCTGGAGGCAATCGGCGTTCGGCTCTCGTAGAGTTTGTCTAGGTACGCTCCCGTCATTTTGCCTCGAAAGCAAGTAACTGACAAGTTTTTGCAGTGCACCTGGCCCCCCAAAGCGATTATTTTGACGTTGAGTTTTAATTGTGCGTCATGACGCTCACTTATCTTGCTCGCGGATGCCATGTGAAAAAAATAATGAGAACAGTAAAGCTAAAAGGGCTGCATATTTATTTTGTTGATTTTTTTCAGTTCTCTCGGTCGCTTATTACTGCACATCGTTAGACAATGACAGATGTTTGTAATGAACCAGGGCTCGTGCATGATGGAACACTAGAACGCCACTTTCATGGTCGCGTCTTCTGATCGTTGCGGAAGTTTTTAGGCGAGGGCAGAATAGCAGATGGACGGAGGTGAAAACGGACGCCGACGCGTCGCTTTCGTGTCAGCGTCTCACGGGCATTGCAGACTGAAATAGACGGTGGTGAAATCGCAGACGATGCCGCAGGCTGCCGCACGTCTGCTCGCACGACTAGCGGGCAGTGTCAGACGCCAGACTAGACGCGTGTGATGTCATGAAAGACAGACACAACCCATTTTCACCTTAACAGTGATGTGATTGGCCTAAGCCGTTTTGGAGCACCTTTCGGAGCAGCCAAAACAGTGTTTTGGAGCAGCTTAAACAGTGTTTCGGAGCCGCGAAAGTTGCTTTTGAAGGAGATATTCTTAGAAAAATTAAAATATTTGTTAGTGCTGGACAAACGGAGGACACTACGGTCACCGCAATAAACAAATTATAGTCAAGTTAGACCACCTGGGAGTCTTTGAACATGTAACTGAAATTCTAATGACATTACTCATTTTGCAATGCTTCAGTTAAATGGTACATTTATATGTGCCCGCTATAGGTTAATAAGAACCAAACTGCACATACTAAAATTTATTTGAAAAAGACCAGCTTAGTAGTAAATAGCACAACATTAGGTTAACTAGTTATATAATAAATGGAAGCAGTCTCCGACTGATGAAACACGTAACTACTGCAGTGCAATGCGAAATTCTCGCGCGAGCAGAGATGGCTGTTCGATCGAAACCATGCCACTCTGCTGCGTCGCCAACTGGTTCCCAAAATTGTATGCAAAATGTAACTGTTCAGCATACGACAAAAAACAGTCCAGCGGCACGTGCTTGCCAGGCCGGCAGGCGAGGTACAAGCTAAACACACATACGAAAAAAAAGTATGAAAAACACACATGGGACTGAACTCCAGACAAACAAGTGCTGTGCGGGTTCAGCGTGCAGACATTGCCTTCTTTGCTTTAGCTCACTTCTCTTCACCAACTTTCTTTCACGGCAGACTTTTCACGTACCGGGGCCCTTCTCAAAAGAAAGCCTACCGAAAGAAACCTAGGTAATCAATACTTTGACACAGCAGCCTTTGAGCTAGAGGGAGTTTTGTAGTAGCGTATTAAACAAGGACACAAATGTTGACGAACATGCGCGGTCTTTACGTTTCAGATTAGAAAGCGCCATATCTGCAGCGACGTGGAGATGGCAACACCAGAAGTCGCGCGATCACAATGACTGGCAGGCAGGGACCACATATATTTTTCCCCAGCCGTTGCTTTCAGGAGCGAGCGCTTCAGCTCACAAAGTAACTCCCGTCGCACAAAAACGTGGTTTCGTTTCGCAGCATGACGGCATGGCTGGTACCCAGCACGGTAGCGTCGGAGCGTCTGCAGCGTCTGCACATGCCCGCGTTTATTGTTGAAAATGTTTTAAAAAGACGCGAGACAACGAGAGCGCGAAACGAGAGACGGCGGGAAAAGCCGGAAAAACCACGCAAGACCAAATGAACGATTGATGCAGGGTACTTTGTGTCGGGTGGCCGCTTGCGCCACCTAGCTCACACGTGCTTAATTACAGTACTCAGTTTAGTTTCGGTTTTGAAAGGCAACCAAAATTGCTCCTTTGGCGCAGGCTTGGCACAGATTACCCATATTTTGGCAAAATGTAGCAGGATGTAGCAGGGTTAGCCCCCTGGCGCAGTTTGGCGCAATTGGCGCAGCAATCACATCACTGCCTCAAGAACTGTAGCAAAAACAAGTCCGGCTCCTTGTGGAGCATTAGGTAATTTCCCCCTCTATGTGGATAATCAAGATACTATATGTACTGTAGAATACCGCGCATCTGCCCAGTCCACATTAAGCGACCATTCCCAAATTTGTAAGATCTGAGGAAATACGCGCAGTACATTTATATGTAAAATTGATGACCCGACAAGCGCCCAGCCCCCATTCTCTCGCGATTATTTCTAAATTTTGAGTGGGTGCTTGGCCGGTATTTGACGGTAGGTGAATTTTACCGTAGAATACTGCACATTTACCCATTCCACACTAAGTGCCCATTCACAAATTTGTAAGATCTGGAAAAATATGCATACCGTAAAATTCCGAGCGAACGCCCACGTTTGAAGGATCGCCCACCCCCCCTTTTTGTCCAACATCTGTTGGGAACGGTATTCCGATACATCGCCCTCCCCGCGATTCCCGCCGGACGTCACGCAATGTCCGACGGGAATCGCGCGTCAACGGCGCGATCTGCGGTCCCGCGTTTTTGTCTACGATCCGCGCGCATGAAATGCGTGAAATGCAAATCCGCTGCGTTTGCGATCTGCGCTATCCGTTCCCGAGTTTTTAGCGGATTCCCGTATTTTTGCCCGCGATATCGATTCCTAGCTGTAACACGCGCGAGTTGTTCCGCGTGTATTATTGCATCGTGAAATGCGATTCTGCTGCGGCCGCGATCTGCTTGATTTGTTTCCGTGACATGCGGGTTTGCAGTGGATTCCCGCGTTTGAGTCCGCAATCTGCGCACGCAATATCGGTTTCCGCGGCATCCGTTCCCGTGAGATGCGAGTTCTCGGCGGGTTTCCGCGGGTCCATCGCGCTGTGAAACGCGCGAATCTGCTGCGTCTGCAACCTGCGGTATCCTTTCCCGTGACAAAGGAGTTCGTAGTGAATTCCGGCGTGTTTATCGAATCGCGAAACGCGAATTCGCCGTGTCCGTGATCTGCAGTATCAGTTCCCGCGTCACGCGGTTTGTAGCGGTTTGTAGCGGGTGCCTCCCCCCCCCCCCCCTGGTTCTTATCATTATTTCTGATAAAATTTTGCTGAGGCATCCCCAAAGATAGCCCACCCCATGTTTTTCACCATTTATCTCTTCATTTTGGGTGGGCGTTCGCTCGGAATTTTACGGTAGTACATTAATATGTACATCTGACGACCGGACAAGCACTCATCCCCCATTTTTCCGCGATTGTCTTCAAATTTTGAGTGGGTGCCTGCCCGGTATTTTACGGTAGATTATGTATATGCTATCTTGTCAAGACATACACGTTCCAAGTGCCAAAAGCATGGCTTTTTTCTCCGACAACCAAATCTAGTAAGAACTACTTTGCGCTGTGTATGAAGAATGTGCAAAACTTGCTTTTTTCTTGAGGTGGAAAACGGGTATAGGCTCAGTTTCTTTGGTCGAGCAGCCAAGTCAGTCCAGTAGCAACGGGCAGGGCTACAGATTTGTGGACAGAGCTTAGAGTGAACCGTGAGCTTCACCTATATTGTGCCTAATGACGTAAATATTGCACAAAAAAATATTTTTTCTGTGGCAAAACTTTTTTCAGACATGTGTCCCAACTAAGTTTTTTTTCCGATTGTAGTGTTATTTCAAGGAGACACTTCTGGCCACCAGAAACTGGGGCGGACTGACGTCCCTGACGCCATGAATACAGAAGAAATAAAGCAATGTGCACTAAAACAGATGGGTAGGCAAACCTAAAAAGAAAGCAAATATAGCAAACAGAACAAAACTAAAGGCCCGTTCACACTCTTGCGACCTCTTAAACCTGGGTTCCTTAAAACTTCTTAAACCAGAGGACACACTGGCGCCGTCTATTGGGTAGCAGTGTAAACTCGGCGGTCCGGCATATTTTTTTTATTTCTCTCGCGCATTATCCTTTCTTTCTTGGCTCGAAAAACTTTTGTCAATGTTAGAAACGAGCCTTTCTATGGGTATTACGCACATTTGACCTCGGAAATCCCGCAAACCCTTCGCTCTTGTGAAATGCAGTTCCAGGGTCACCGCATAGATGGCGCCACAATGTCAGTGTGTTCCCTCGTTCTAAAAAAATTTAAGAAGTTTTAAGAGATCTCGTCTCTCTCAGTCGTACTCGGTCGCAGAGTGTGTGAACGGGCCTTAACTGAACGACGAGCTAGAAGGGCACAGACGCGAAATACTCCTCCTGGCAAGAAGCAGACGCATACACCGTCGTCGTTCGTTGCGAGGCCCGAGAGGAAACTGCTAGAGCTGTATAATGAGACAGTCCTCGTGCCCCGGCAGGGCAGGCGCACGCCCCGAAGGTGGCGATCGTCCGAGGACGAGAGGCGAGGCGCCACTCACGTGCCCCTGAAGGCCTCGACGTGGTGCACGTGGTGCTGCCTGCTGGTTGCCCTCCCCGCCGCCGTGTTGAGCAGCAGGTCCAGCTCCGAGGCGAGCATGGGCGCAAACTTGTCCGCACGCTCTCCGGAGTCCTCGTCGAACGGCACGCACAGGTAGGGGAACACCCCGTGCACGTGCAGGCACGCCTTCTGCCCTGCACGCGGAAACGGCGAACTCACCACGCGAAAGTTTGAGGACGACCGACGCTGCACCCGGCACACCGCCGACATTTATTTAAGTGCCTGCCAACGGCCGAATGGCCTGGGGAGCGGTGCACTGTACTTTGAAAAAAATGCAAATAAAAGCGCAAGGTACAGGACGACAGAATGAACTCGAGCAAAAATATCCTCGTCAATAAATGTGGTGTTGCGTGTCTTTCGCAGGCATATCATTGAGCAGGTGGGCCATCCCGCATCAGAATAAAAAGTGTCGCGGCACTTGAAGTTCCACCCAGACGGCACGCGAAACCTCGGCGTCGTTAACAACCCCACCACAATCGGCAGAACCACGCAAAAATTTATGAAGGAAATGCAGATCACGTTCGATTCTTCCAACGTGCAGAGACAACAGAGCCAGAAGAGAATCGTGGCTCTTGGTTGGAGGGGGGTGGCAAAGACGGGAGTGGAGCGTGGCAAATCAGAAGCTCTGGCACACCACCTGCTAGATAACGACGGCATAGTGCTCGATCTTCTATTTCCTACCGGACACCAGTGCTCGATTGGGGCTAGCGTTCTCAACGTCCGAAGACAAGTCCCAGCCGAGTGCTGACCCAGCACCCGTGTCCAATCTATTCAGACCTCTGGCAGACGACATGAAAAACCCTGCACCACAGCCCTGTCATCCGGGAGGTGTTGGCCAAAGTCGAGGTTTAAAGACAGGAGCGAAGATACCAAGAGAAAGAGTGAACAAGAAAGCGGCGGAAGAGCTGAAAAAGAAAGACGCATTAGGGCGCGAGTGTCTTGCCACGCATTCGAGTCGTGCGATTTCCTGTCAACTTTAGCTTTGCTTCGTACAATGCACAACAATGGTGCTTTCCCGCAAAATAAAGCTAAGATACCAAGTACTGACATTTCAGGTGCCATTTTGTTGCTTCTTCACTTTATTAAAGCCTCGTCGGCACTCTGGGCCCACCAGTACCCCCAATGACTGCATTTATAATCTGCCATACAGAGGCAGCCAAAAAGCATGAAAAGATGGGATAGGTTTGTCCTAGATGGCGGACCTTTTCCTCTAGATTTGTCCTGTGAACACAATACTGGGGTGGACCAAAACTGATTGAAACTGCTTCAAACTGCCAGCTAAAAAAATATTTTGTTAAGTAGGATGATGTAGCTTTATCCAGACAGTGCAATGAATGCAGTAAGATTATGTGCTTGTTTTTGTGAAAAATAGAAGGATGAAGTTCAGCATATTTCTTGTCAAAGTAAAACACTACTATTGCAGAGTGCAGGCACCTTTGATGAAGACAAAAGAAGTCCTTTCACCCTTTTGTCAAGTCAGATATTCCAATGGGCCAGAGCTATGCTTCTTTAGTTTGGTACAAAAATAATTAATGACACATCTCTTTTTTGGAAAAGTTGAAGATTTATATTTGACTTTTTATTGAGATAATTGCTCATCCTTTTACTTTTTTCACGGAACGAGTGCTCCCTCTGCTGTATAATTTGTAGCAAACTACCACTCTCTACTTCGTAAAATTTATCTTTTACTGTTTCAGTTTCAAGTGGGTTTCATCAATTTTAGCTTACCCCATATTTGACAAGAATACATATACATCATTGTGCCCTTCTGAGACATTGCTTAGAGCTAAACAATGTACGCTGATCCATGTTCCTTGCATGTTTTGAAATATTAGCATTTATAGGAAACCCCAAAGGTGGAGTAGATTTCTCACAGAATAAATGGATATTTTCAACTACTATAAATGGAGTGAAATTTGCACCGACAAGGCGATCGGTGAGCAACCGAAAAAATACGCCCAATCCAGATTGATTTTGTCTGAACTGGACCAGGCACATTTTTTACTTTCACTAAATATTGTCTAAACAATATTTAGCAAATACCTTAAAATGGTTTCCTAGTCAATTTAACAACTGAAATTTCCTCATCAACAAAACTATTTTAGATTAAAGCCCTGTAAGATATCGGGAAATGTTTAGCTTTCTATTTCCAATGATATAGTAGTAGTTACCACTTGTCTCCATCTTCCCTTCTCGTCGTAGTGTTTTATTTGTTTACTCTGCATGGTAACAAGTAACCAATCAAACTTACACAGAGTAATGTCTTTGTTTTCCTAGTTTTGTGTTTGATGACGTCATATTTTTCCATCCTTCCACCGCCTTCTTCGTACAACATGGCAAGCGAGTTTGTTTAGTCCTTGCGCAGAGGGTGCGATGACACCGTGGCTTCAAGCTCCGATCAAAGGATACAAAAGGTACTCAATTGCAGAGCCATACGTTAATAACATCAACGATTGCTTTGCCTCTTCTACGGGTGTCAGAAGTCCGCCAATTCCTTACAAGCGAGGACTCTGCCTTCAAGAAGGCAGAGTCCTCACTCAAGTACTTCGGAGTACTTCAAGAGGAAGTACTCCGAAGGGTGCATGGCTTTTGTCGACTGACGACTCTATTTCACCTTACAACGAACCGCGGCGGACGATTTGAGCCAACCCGGTCAATCCAGCGTTGCGAACGACCTCTCCCGAAGGGTTACGCAACGATCGCACGGCATTCGATCGACTCCAGTGGCTCGTAGAGTTCATCGTGATTTGTCGTAAGGCGAGACGAAGTACACCAGACGCGCCACGGCAAATTAAGAACTCACAGTCGAGACGTTGTTCGCTTCCCACCAAAGGGAATCGTATCTGCGGGAATGGAGCTTCGTTGCACACTCCTCCCTCTTCCCTTCTCGCACCTCCTCTCGCGAGCGCAAAGTATGGTGCCTGGAACGCGTCTCCGACTGGCGCGTTTACCGCGTCCCCGAACGTGGTCCCTCAATTTCCACCCGACGGCGTCAAAGAGGTGTCACGTCAGCCACCGCGGCCCCCGCGACGTCGCGACGATGGAGGTGGATGCAGCGGATGCCTGTTCTACCACAGTTCGCCCCCCGGCTCGACGGTTCACGGAAGCTTCCGCAGCACCGAGTAGGGGCGCCGTGACAACGCCTCGTCCTTCTTGCCAAAGCTGCTACGAACAATGACCACTATCACAACATCTGACAATGTGGCGCACCAACACCTGCGACCTCACTTGTTGCCATTAAGGGCCCTAAACGCACCGGTTGAAACTGCGTTCCGGGCACCGCGTGCGGAGAGACGCATCGTGGTCGACTCGCTCACCGTGTACTTCCCGCTCCGCCGCCCCCCGGTTCCCGAGCTCAACTCACCGCCGGAGGTGACGCCGAAGATGCGTATGACGGGCACCTTCCAGACCTCCCATCCTCCCAGCCTGGAGAATCCGGGATCCAGCCGGGGCACCGGAGCAGCCAGGTAGTGGTCCACCGTCACTATGCGCAGCGAAAACATTGGGCGCCCTGGGTCTGGGGGGAGAAAAAAATAGCCGGTTTCTCGCAGTGTCCTAGAGGCCTGCACGAGCATGGGTTAGCCCACGAGCCGGGATAGAGCTTCACAATTACAATTGTAGAGGGCCCAGGCCAGGCGCGGGCATTGCATTCAAATCTACGAGCCCGCGAATATATTTTTTTTTTTTTTGGTACAAATGTTTTTGGGAATTTATTGGAGACCTGGCAGAGAGGCCACAGTTGGAGAGACTTAAATTCTGAAAGCATGTGTGTGTATCTTTACGGCTCGAAGTGTGTGCACTGACTGCTCTTACGGAGCACAGGCAACGCGGCGTTCATTTTCGTTGCCAGTGGCGCCACCGTTGTAGAGTTTCTTTTCCCCATCAAGGACGCACACGTACGAACCTACACAACGTGCACCATCGCAGGCGTAAAGCATCTGTACGTACGAGTGCATTCATCTCCAATATGGGTGAGGAGAATCCGCTTTAGTGAAAGTAGCTTCCTCAAGGGTGTTTTTCTTAACCAATTTCTCACAGACCACCGCAAGAGACGGCATTATTCTTTCAGTCCCTTTTTCTCCGCTGTGCGCGGCGGGAGCGGCCAACTTAGAACTTTGTTCGTCTTTTGTCCGAACCTGTCGCAATGTATCCCTTTCTTTTCAAGTTTTGCACATTGTTTTGTCAACTGTTGCTTACCATTTTTATTTTTCCATCGTTCTAGGTATGCAGGTTTCGTCGCAATTAAAAAAGAGGAGAGTGTGATCCTTTAATTTCAAAGCCCGACATGCAAAAGTTTATTCTTCCCGGCAGACGATTTCTCTTTTCCTTTGTTTCCTTCTCATTTCTTTAAGCCCTTCTCGCATGCTCAGCGCCTAAGCAGCTTATAACCCTCAAGCCTGAACAACAGGGATTAGTCAAACTAACAAGAAATGAGCACCGAAAGGGGCTGCTGCTATCTCTCGATTCAAACAATGCTGGCTCCTTTCTTTTTTTTTTTTTTCGGGGATCGCTCTTTGGGCTATTTTGTGACGGGCTGACGAGTTTCCTTTTGGGAAAAACTATACTTCGTTCACCCATAAGCTGACAGTACGGTACAAGCTATGCGCTCGTCGGACCAGTCCTACGTCTACCTTTTGCCACGTGATTACGCTTTAGCCCATGCACACGCGCAAAGAGCAGTGTCAGGTGATCAAAAGGAAGAGGTTGATTGGTATGGCAAGCACTTAACTCCCGCCGCACCGTCAGCGCAGGGTGCATTCTTATTTTTCTATTATGCGCCAAGCCAGGTTTCAGCACCATGGTGTATGTTCAAGAGCGCAGATATGTCGCCAACAACTGACGACGACTCACATGACGACAACTCTGCCATGTCTCTTTGAGGCACAGCGGAGCTTTCACGGTCATGGCGCTTAGTGAATCATTTTCATTTTCAGCGTTTGCTTCTTTTAGAAGACTGTCCAACATTGATGTGTCAATTTCAGCAGGAAACACTAAGCTGATGCTGCGCCGCCGTTCGCTCCTTTGTCATGTGTATTCTTTTACGCCGTTGCGTGCATTTCTTTCTTCAAGAAGAACATGGAATGAGGGCTCAGAGACCTCAGCATTTGTAAGAAGTTTTATTTTTGCAGCCACATAATTTTGCAGATTTTGCTAAGTATAAATTTAGCTAACATTTAGTGGGCACGACATTTCACGATTGGAAGTGGTTCACTATGTATTTTTGACCGCAAAATTCGCAAAAATTAATCTATTTGCGTTTGACGCGGTTACTGAGACAGCGAAGAACCATTACTCATTCTTTAAGTAATAAAAAGCTAACAAAAAGGAAACAGCGAGATATTTAGAATAGACTACCTCCAACAGAAAAAAAGTCAACGTTAAGAAAAAAAGCTTCCGTTGACGTCCTTTTTGCGGTAAGATGCTTTCTAGACAGATCTTGATATGAACAATCACGGGAGGAACCCTATGGGGCAAGCAGAGCATGCGAGAAGAATAGTGGCTCGGCTTTTTTGAGTTTCTGTTTATACTCTGTTCAGCCCAAAGCTGACAGTGCGACGGGAGCAACACGCTCACCGGACCAAGCAACCTCTTCCTTTCCATCACCTGGCCCCACTCTCCGTGCATAGGTATGGGCGAGAGCGTAGTCACGTGGGGAAAGATGGGCGCATGACCGGTCCGACAAGTACATGGCTCCACCGCACTGTCGGCTTAGCGTTGAATGGAGTGTACGGTGCTCTTTGTGTACTTGAAAGCCGAGGGTCAAAGTGAAGGGGTAGCTTCAAGGAGGGCAGTGGGGAATGAACAAGGTGTGGGTTCTGCATTTCTTTGCGGGAATATTGACTGGCCGCAGGACTAATCTTTTTCTAATCCTAAGCGGCGATGTGGAAAGGGGGGTTCTTTCCTTCTTTCTCGTTGCAGGAAAAACGGCAAGGAGAGAAGGCCGGCGAGAGTCCTTTTTTCTGCTCGTTGCTCAGCCTTTAAAGGGATACTTCAACGAAATTTGAAATATATCCGTCATGTTCAAAAATAGGTTGAATATGATGCACAATATCCGTAAATGACAATTGCACGTTTGTATTTTGAGCCTGGTGGCTGTATTTTTTGTTATAAACGGCCCACTCTGTCAAGCGCTCGGAGAAGGCCCAGCTTAGAGCACGTGACATCCGACGCAATCCTGACGTAGGTCGTCTCGGGACGAGCAAAGCTACCGCAAGGCTGACGTCGAGAGGATGGCCTAGTCGTTCCAGCCACCGAAGCGGCTGCTTTTGTAAGAATTTTGAGTGACGGGTTAATCTTCTATAATCTTGTAGAGAGACAATAGCGACTTCTGGGACGCACAAAAGGAATTCTCGGAAAGAGGGGAGTTCCTCCTTTCCCTCTTCTCTCGTCGTGGCCAGAGCAGCCGGAGGCGAGACAATAACCGTCACTACCTCTCAAGGTTCCTAGACGGGCATTACAAACGAGGCGTTAGCGACATCCACCAGGTGCTCTTTGCTAATCGTTTAATTTGTTTTAAAATTCCTTTTCGTGTCTTTTTTTAACCAGATATTGGTGTGTCCGACGTGATACTGCTCCTTTGAACACATATAGACCATAAAATAAGCACCAAAATTTCGTTGTAGTACCCCTTTAATGCACTGCCCGGGCCCGCAGAATGGCCCGGCTTATAACAGCAGCAACGACCAAAGAAAAAGGATTCTTGCTGCGTGGGCTATCGCGTAAATAAATAATTCTTTTTTCTTTATTTGTGTCTGCGGATACATGTTCCGCAAAGGGGGTCTAAGGCTAAAGGCACGAGTGCCCGACAAGGCCTTAACCCCCTCTTGGTATGCAGCGAGCATCAACATACATATACAATACATCATATACATATAATACATCATACATATATAATACATCATACGCATATAATACATCATACATATTAAGTACATATACATTAAATTCATATAAGTTCAGTAGCCAAATCTTAAAGGGGCCCTGCAATCATATTTAAGCGTCTACTTTTTTTGCGGTTTCCACGTCTCTTGAAGTTCGGGCAAGCCAGCGGGCACGGAGAGAGTAACTAAATATCAGTGCGTCATATTTTAAACGGACGACGCAGAAACCTCGTCCACCGACGAGGGCGACCCGCGGTACCGAAAGCGCGCAAAATGTGACGTCATAGGTCCTGGGCTTACTACTGGTCAGAGCCTCTAAAAGCTTCTTTTTAGTCGAACTACAAAATATAAGTTGCGCGAACCGTTTCAATTATTTATAAAATTAGTTTTTGTTCAGTATTTTAGATCAGAAAAGAAACGAATGCAGTTTATAAAGTACGGAAACGAGAAATGACCCGTCGACATACCCGCCACCGAGCGGTGGAAAAGGCGGCGCACACTAGAAAGGAGTAGTGGGATCACGCGCCGACACGGAAAGGTCCCGGATGTATGCGGCGGCGCTGCGGTCGTATGGACAGGATGATCCGACCAGCTCCGAGCGTTCCGAAGGCCTTCGGCGAGAAGCTTTGTCTTGGGGTTTGGGCGTTTCGCGGTGTGGCAGCGCGAAGTGGCTCCCATTCTGAACTGATCTTTACCCCGTGTTTGCTGTCGTTTGTGGCCAATCAAGTGTCATGCCGAATTAGTGTTTAATCGCGCAGCAAATGCAATGAGAGCCGCCCCGGCTGCCCGCTGCATACAGCCTATCCAAAACATGCTTTAGTGGCGCCCTCTCGCGCCGTCGACACGGAGTGCGGCAGCCGTGAGCGCTCGCGATGAGCCCACTACCCCTCCTCTAGTTCACGGCCACTCAAGCAACCAAGGACGTCATGAGGGAGGTTATTTTTTGCTTGTTTTTGTAATTTTAATTTGCCTATAACTTTTAAAATAAAGCGAATTTCGAGAAAAGAAAAGTTTCACTAAGTTACTACGTTCAGTGCGCTCAGGTTTGGTGCAAATTAAAAACCAGTAAAAAAGTCCTTGCAGGGCCCCTTTAAAGGGGCGGTGCAACGGTTTCAATGTTGAAAGAATTGCCAGTTTGCATTTTTTATATTGTTTATCCAAGCCCAAGTGACCAAAAACGCGTCACCTTTCCCCGAAAAACTGCCATTCTGCTGCGTAATCGCAAGGCAAAAAACGAATTATTTGCCGATCTGCAGCCGCCTGTGGTGGCTACGGGAACTAAAACGACAGCGTCTCTGGGGGTACGTGGAAGTCAACAAACCCTGTCCCCCTCCGCTGCTACACTCGCAGACAGCACCGTGGCGATCCGTCCTTTGTGTCTATCGCGTGCCGCGACCTTCGACGAGGCTAATCCTTTGAAAGTCAACAATCGCGGAGGAAGTGGCTGGGGTCTCAGAAGAGAGGGCCCAAGGGGAAACCACGTGAACCCCCAGAGTACGTCACTCGAAAGTCGGCGTGGAGAGTTGAGGCACTTCGACCTTCGATTTGTTTCATTTTTTTTAATAAAAACTAGCGCTCGCAAGAAAATGCGGTTTTCGGTTTTTCGTTTCATAGGTGACGCAGATTAATTTCCGCAGTTAATTGGCCAAAGTCTGAAAATCGTTGCACTGCCCCTTTAATACTGCCAAATATACAGTTTTTTAGCTTAGAGAGACTAAGACTGATAAGTATTAGATACATATACGCGGTATGATCCAAAAGTCTAGATCACAACAGTTTTACGCAAGTTTATACGAGATATAATTTGACAAAATTATGTCGAAAATGTGAAGCTACAAAAGAAAGAATTTCAAAATACAAATAACATTTTTATACAATAACTTTGTATAGACTGAAAAGACCTATCAAAAGACGAAGTAACGAGAAATGTAAGATCATTGCTAACAAAATATGATTGCAGTTTCAAGAAAGACGAGCAGTATCTAACAAAATGTGAGAGCACTGCACAGTAAATTTGTTTTAGAATCTCTTTTAAATTGGGATATTGATACATCAAAGTTTAATTCGAGTACGTCACGATTAAAAATTGTAGCAGACTGGAAGGCTAAAGTTTGTCGTCCGTAATTTGTTCGTATTATAGGTACTTTACGTTTCGGTCGTCAAATATCGTACACTGGCGTTAGTTCACTTTCTGGCGTTAAGTAGCTTCTATTTCTGTGGATTAATTGAAGCAGTTTTAAAGTAATATATTTGATTTGCCCTAAGCATGTGGTGTTTTAAAAACAGAGGTTCCGTACGTAGATTCCTGTAATCCCCCTTGTAGTCCTCGAGCATACGTAAAATTCTTTTTTGAAGGACTATTAATTTATTATAGTTTGAGGCCGTTGTTGTCCCCGAGGCCAAAATTGCGTAGCTTAGTTTTGAAAGAAACAAAGAGTGATACATGTTTTTAAGCAGCCAACACGGGATAAAATTTCTGATTTTATACAAAGTGCCTATAATTTTGGACAGGTCACCTTTTAACTTGGTAATATGAGTACTCCATGACAATTCCTCACTAAACCAAACACCAAGAAATTTTTGCTCGCTTACTTGCTCCAGTTCCAAGCCTTCAAATTTCATGCTTATACTATCGGCGTCCCGTTTATTTACTGATTTAAAAATTATGTATTTTGTTTTGTTTGAGTTTAATTGCAATCTATTTCCTTGAAGCCATTGTGACAGTTTTAAGAGATATGCATTTGCAGCTAGTTCAATACTTTGTTTTGTTTTTCCACTAAATATGTTAGAATCATCAGCATACATGATTACTTCCTGCGGGCCAGATATTTTGGTCAGATCATTTATATATATTAAAAATAATAAGGGGTCTAAAATTGATCCCTGGGAAACACCATGTTGTATATTTAAGTGGGAGGAGGATATCTTATTAATAGTTACATATTGGTATCGATCGGTATACGTGAAATCGATCGATCGATTTCACGTATACCGTACCTACCTAGATTATGCAATAACATTTCGTGCTGCACAGTGTCAAATGCTTTTTTTAGGTCCAGGAAAAGCCCAAGAGTATATAATTTACTTTCAATATTTGCAATTATTTTGTCTTTGATATCTAGAAGAACTTGCTCCGTAGATTTATGCTTTTGGAATCCATATTGTGAAGACGTTATAACTTTGTGTTTATTAAAAAAACATTCCAACCTATTCTTTAGAGTAGTTTCAAAAATTTTTGAAAATATCGACAAAACAGAAATTGGTCTATAGTTGTTTGTGTTGTTTACTCCCCCTCCTTTGTAGACAGGATGAATTCTGGCAATTTTAAGTTTGTTTGGAAAAATTCCGCTTTGTAACATTTTATTTGCTATGTTAGACAGGACCGGAGTTATTATCGACGCTACATATTTAATAGGTTGGGGCTTAATGTCATCTTCACTGGCCGCTGAATCAATTTTAGATTTTTTATGATTTCATCAATTTCTGAAGGTGATACCAGGACCAACATTATAGAATTCATGAGGCTATCTATACCCAAGTTTTTGCCACTACTGTTTTTCTGTACTAGTGGGTATTTCCCTACATTTATGAAATACTGATTCATCTAATCTGCGGCTTCTTTGCCCGTTACAATCTTATCTTGCAACAAAAGTTCTTCTATAAGGCTGTCTTTTTGCTTTTGTTTGACATGTCGTTCATAGTTTCTTTCGTTGGTGGTTGGTGGTGGCTCGTTGGTGGTGGTGGTGGTGGTGACTCGTTGGTGGTGGCTCTCAAATTTGCTCTGATAATACATACGTTTGGCTTTTCTTTAACTCCGAGTTCAGTTTGTTTCTTTTCTTTTTGAATTCATGTAGCAGGTTTATATCACGAGTCTGAATGAATGCATGATATGTTTTGTTCTTATCACTTATTCTTTTATACATATCAGAAGTGACCCATGGTTTCCTCTGCTTTCTTTTTTTCTGGGGTTTGCTGTTTTAAGAGGAAACGCTTCATCATAACACTTTTTGAACTTATTCAAGAAAGTTGAATAGGCTACATCAGCACTGCGCTCTGAACATTCAGCATTCCAGTCTGCTTTTTCTATTAGACTATAGAATTTCGCTAAGGATTCCGAGTTTATTTCCCTAAAAAAGTATGGTTCGTTAGTGTTTTTCTGTTTCCTTTTAGAAACCGAGCTTAAACAATAAATAGGCAGATGGTCACTAATAGTCTCAGTGAAGACAGCTGACGAAGTATCTTTTTCTTCTAAATTAGTTACAGATATCAAGCGTAGTTGCAGTTTCAGCAGTCATTCTAGTAGGTATCGTGATCAGATTTACACAAGCATATTGGGTTAAAAGGTCACTAAATCTCT
>JABSTQ010007019.1:0-55189 GCA_013358835.2 Ixodes persulcatus | reverse complement strand
TCATCGTTGGCCGCTTCAACTCCGTCGCATGACTGCGCTGACGATTGGCTGCCTCACGTCGCACGCTAGAGTTGGCAGATTTCGGCGACTTGGCTCATTTCAAAGTTTGCTGGCCAGTTATTGAATATATAGACGGAATTAGATCGTAATATTTGACATGGGGTCTTCCTATATGATACTGAAGAGGGCAGCATAGTTTTCTAAATATCAAAAATGAAGCGGAGTTGCCCTTTAACAAATGCAGGGTGTGGCAAATCCCGACCATCTCATTAACGCTCCTCAGCCAATGGGATTGTGGCATTAGCCACTACATGAAGGCCGAAGAACCAATCACGAAGCAAGGATCTTGGACGTGATAAGCCGAGCCCTGCGTTTTTCAAGAATCCGGTGACTATACCCGCCTTCAATGTTGTGTTCACAATGTAGATTAAAACCTTTACGCATACCGCACCGCCCGATGCGGTCGTTTGCGAATTTGTCATAGAAAACCATGTCCATCTGTTTATGGGGATGCACAAACACTTTGTATACACAAAGTCCAATCAGTTTTGTAACGTTTCTGTCAAACGTTCTATCGGCGGCTAAACGATTATTTGGAGTGTGATGTTGCTGTCAGTAGCGCAGACATACCTAATGTGCTAAGCTCAGGGTTTAAGATTGTTGATGTTTCAAGATGTTACTCTGCAGAACTCTTAAATCAGCTTTCAAATTTCTCAGATTCGATTGCAGAAAAATCACACTTACTCACCGATCATCAAGGGCCTGAGGCAGAAAGGTAGTACGATGATGAGCGTTACAAACCCAAAGCAGAAACTGAATTGCTGGGCGTCAACGAGTTCCATCACAAGAACGGGAACTAACATCGAAGTGGCACCATTGCTCCAGCCAGCGGTGATGGCCGACACAACATGAAAAGGAAAGTGGTTGGCGGAAGCCAGCATAAAATAGGACGCCGACCAAAGAAAAAAGTGCAGACTCATAACGGCGCTCCTCTTTATACACTTGTTGTCCGAGATCCAACCAGACCCGAACCTGGATGCCACATCTGCCGCTCCGTAAATCGCGAGAAAAAGAACTGCATCCCACTTGGGAACATCCCTGTCCGTTGCAAAGTCCACGATGACCGTCAGGTATGTTGACATGTTGAAGACGATTTGCGCGTAAGAGAGAGCAATCAAGTAGAACATCGGAAGTCTAAAAAACGAGGGCAGGGTGATCTTAAAAATATCTCTTTCGTTACTTCTGAACCACGAGACTAGGATGTTTGACTTCTCTGAGGGCATATTGTCAGAAAGTGCCTGTATTGTATTGTTGAGGGAATAACGACTTTCTCGCGAATTCTGCTGAATATCCTCGTCGTCCATTTCTTCGCTCCCTGAATTGTCGTCAGGTCTGGAATGCTCAATTTCTTCGGCGCATGATGTAACTCTTCTAAAGTTATCTGCCTTTGTTTTGCGCGTATCACCATTTTTAGTAAACGTTCCATTCATTGTACTCGGCAAATGGTTATTTGCTCTTGGTGGCAGCCTATAAAGAAGGGCGCCACCCAGTGCGTGGGATGCAATACCACCACACAGTAAGAGCCCTCCTCTCGTTCCGTACTCGTCAAACAAAACTTGAAACACCGGTGGAAAGATGAGGCCTCCGATGGTATATCCTGAACTGGCTATCCCCGAGGCAATGGCCCGATAGCGCGAGAAATGCTGACCAATGACCGTGTTAAAGAGCGAAAGGAAGCCCAGGCTTGTGCCTGCGAAGAAAGGGACAAAATCAGTGTAGTTAGAAAGGCACATTAGATAACCGGTCAACAAGTGACGAACGATGAGCAATTGGAGCAGCCCTGGGGTCACTGACAGTTGAAGAAATGCAGGCCGTGGCAAGCCCCGACTAGGGGTCTATGGTCCCTAAGATCTTATTATCGCTAAAACGTTTGCGCGTACGGCCTCTGCGCGCAGCCATCTTGCTGCTGGTGGTCGATCGTCTGATACTGAAGCATTGCTGAGGCGTACCCACGGCCTCAGCAATGCTTCAGTATCAAACGATCTACCCACATTAGTAGCAGGATGGCGGCACCCAGAGGCCGTACTTGCAAACGTCTAAATGACCGTGGCATTATACGAATAGGCAAGTAAGCGGTCAGATAAGAAGCCACGCCCCGGATTTCTTAAGCTGTCGTCAACTGTACAGCTTTCCAGAAATCGCCTTCCGTGCGCTGCCATCTTTGTCCACTGGGATGTGGAACGCCTTCTGAACATGCCCTCTTGCTCTGTTGTGCAGTATATCAGGAGCTGCGCATGCGTCGACAGCTCAGTGACTCAACATTTTTCTCCCGGGTGATAAGCGCTTGAAAGGTCGATCGTGCACAAAAGGTTTGAACCTAAACTCCCAAGTTGCGTGTGTGACGACATTCCCCCACAGGGCGCGTGGTACGCCACTAACTGCGTTCTGCAGAAACCCTCCAGCGAATGAGAATTCCACAAGAACAAGTTTGACTCGAAAATACGCTCTGCAAGGGGTAGCGCGCAAGTGATACGTAGGGTTCCGTGTTTTCGTTCTTTATAAAAATTGGTGAAAACCGAAGACCCCAAATTGAAGCTGTCATTGAATAATCAAACACAAGCTATACGGCAACAATATTTTTTATTTTTATTTTTTTATTTGTTGTTTTAGTTTGCGTTGACTCGGAAAACAGCCAGCGCTCAAGTGTCCGTGCGAGACGGCATGCTTTCTTCGGGAACCACGGCGCTTATCTTGTTTTGTTCTCTTATTGGTACCGGGACGTTCTCAAGGTTTTCGGATCAGGCGCACGTTATTTGGAAGTTTAGGAATCGCACGGCCTTTTCTGTTTTCTTCAAAAATAATCCGTGAAAAACGCCGCTTTTTATCGGATACCGAAAACAGGCGCTGAAAAACACCGAGTCTGTGGAAACTTTAAAACCCGAAAAAAACCCGCCAAGTTCGAAAATAAATAAATAAAAAAATCGGAACCCCATGATAAGGTGTATAAATGTGCTTATTCGTGCGGGCGACTGGACCGTATAAAGCGCGAGACACATGCGCGAAAAATCCCGCCGATCCGACGTCCGATCCGTCAATACGTCTGCCTGATCCGAAAACTTTGGTCCCTTCAGACGTCGGATCGGCGATCCGGCGTGCGTCCAACGTGCCAGATAGTTTCGCACGACTAACGGACTGTCGGAAGCGTCCAGCCAATGACAGCACAGCTAGCGCGAACGTCATGATGACGTACTGGGTCTGGCGGGACGAATAAGAAAGCGGGACGGGCGACGGGAAGCCGGACGCGTGGCTCCCGCTGACCCATTCGAAAAAGATGGCCCCGGCAAAGAATGCACGCGCTAGCGAGAGCGAGCTCCTAACTTCGCTCCTGCGAGCTAAACCGCGTCAATCTGGGACCAGAGATCTATGAACGCGGACCTCCGCTGGAGTGCTTGGATCTCCTGGGTGGAGCCGAACGGATCGTCATGTCGCATGCAAGGTCGGAAGCGTGTGTCTCAAACTGTCGCGTGCGGCCATTCGGAGCGGCGTTCGGACTGTCGGATCGGACGTCGGATCGGACGATTCTGCCGTCCATGTGTCTCGCGCGAACATGCGTTGCGAATCGGCGACGAGTGTCATCCGACGCCGTTCGTTCTTCGCCCGACGACAGAACGGTGTTTCCTGACTCACCGTGTGCAATGTCTACCACCGAACGAAGTTCGTCAGTTTTTCGCCTCATATTTGCTCCCAGTGAGTCACCATCGCATAAAAGACCGAGTGCGCGAACACCGAATGCGGTAACTAGATGGGCCTTGCGTTCCTGTCAGATCCTGCCCTGTAGGGGTGGGTGACCTGAACGCTTGCCCACAGCGCAATCAAAAGAGGGGCACCACCACGCTCCCCTTTTTAAATTATTTTTTTTAGCTTTTTGATCTATTCGAGCACGACACCCGACACGACTCTATATGCTGGATCGCGTTCGTTTTGGGAATGCGATTCTCGTCCGAAAAGAGTCGCCCGTGTTGCGCCATTACATTTTAAGAAAAAATGGAGGAAAAACAATTGCGGTGGCTTAGCTCGGCTATGCCAGGATATATGTAGCGTGAGCTTATGCGCACAAAATGAGAGGCGCTATCAAGCGGCTCTGGTGCAGCGTCAGACTTGGCTATTGCGCAACGGAGGCGCACAGCTGGGCACCCGGCGGCGCCAGTGCGTCTAGCGTGGCTATGACGTCACTCCTCTGGAATGCGCAGACCGGCCAGGCGAGCGCGGTGGCGGCGGAGCGCGCGACGGCGGTGGCTCCGGCGCGCCAGCTGTGCGCCGTGTGACGTCACTGCTCCTCGCTCATGCGCAGCACGGCCCTTTGGGAGCCACGCGAAACTGCTCAACCTCGGCCAGTGTAGCTCACGCTACAAAAGGTAGCAACGCCGCATTTTCCTCCCTTCTACTGGCGCGCCCCCAAGCGTACACGAGAAGAAGGGAGGAACGAGACGTTTTCCTCCTTCTCCAGGCAGACGGGAGAAAGCTTTCGCCCTCCCGACTCGTCTTCTTTCGTTATCGTTTTTCGAGCACGTCACGCACGTTGTTGAATAAATGTTGTTGAGTTGATTGAGCTTCAGCGGCATCGAAGGCCGCCTGTAATTCCGTCTCCCAGTCCAAACGGTGCGGAGCATTTCGGTTGCATTGACTTTTTACCACTCATTTTATCAAGCCAGCAAACGAAGCCCCTAGAAACAGCGAAGTTCCGGAGCTGTGCCAGCATTGCTACGTACACTGGGTAATGGCCGTCTCCGGATTGCTTTACCGGACCCACACGGAAATACAGTAGTGGAACCACGCGGAACTGTGTCGACGTTTTCGACGTTATGGAAATCGCAGAAACTGCGTTCAAAACAGGCAGGTTTTGCTGCCGGGCGCCTGGGTGCCTTCTGTGCTGAGTTCGGTTCTGCTTTCCGATGCCGAGTGCCAACCGGCAATGAACGTGGTTCTGTATTTCTGCGAGTCAGCAACATAGCAGCATCATCGTGATGGCATTGTTGTGCGTTCTGAACAGAAGACTGGAATTATCGCCGATGTGACCGTGTGTTCAAGTATCAGTGATGTAACAACCAGATGAGGTGAAGTAAACTGTCGGGCATTGATGCCGCTGGTCGGGCAGTGATCGGAGGGGGCGGGGTGTCGCGGGTTGACATTCCGCTTTACATTAAAGAGTTTAACACCCCTTGAGGAATTAGGTGCAATCGATCGACGTGCGTATAGTCATGTTGGAACGCTGGTCTGAAACGTAGGCTCCTATCGTACAGTGGCCAATATGACTGTCGGTTGTCTCCTCCCCGAGAGCGATTGCGCTCTGGGGAAAGGACTGAACAGTACGAAAATATGACGGAAAGTACGTATATTTACAGTTTGTAATTTTAGCAATAAAAAAATATGGTAAGTAAAATCGAAACAAAAAGAAGCTGTCCTTTATTTTGCTGTTTAAATAAACTACAGTTCCTGGAGAAACTGCCCTCCAAGTGGCGCGCTGGGATGAGCGCTAGAAGTCTTCGAGGTCGCCACGGCGTAGCTCCGTACACTTAACACCTGCCGCAAGTCTCGGCTTTGACTGCATTCAAGTTGATCGAAAAGCGATTTCTTTGCCCGTAAAGCATCACTTCCAGCTAAGTGAATATCTGCTCTACAAAGATTAATTCAAGACTACAATTGCAGCCGTCCGCGAACAGCTCAAATAGAAAAACAAACATTACAATAGAAATATTGGCTACGGCGTGCCGTGTGGGAAAACAAACACATGGCTTGAAACCGCATTGGAGCGGCTTGATTTATTGGGTTTCAAATAATGACAGCATGATCGAGAGCTTACTTTTTAGTAAGAGATTCATCCCCTGAGCCATTCAAAATGCTCTCAGGGGTATGACATTGCTCGGACACAATCAACATGCTGAGAATATTTTTTTATTGCTTAGGCAGTCACCGAGAAACTCCGTGTGTTCAAAACGACCAGTAAAAAAGACGGAAAAGCATAGTTCGGGATTAGTGTGCTGTTGTATTGATGTTTGTATGTGCCCAGTAAGTGTATGAGCTCAATGTATGTTCAACTGATGCCTGCAGTACCCGTAAAGTGTTTGAGCGTGCGTATAATGAAGGTTCCCGAAGATCCCGAAGCTCAATGGTGGCGTGAGGAAATAAAAATACTTTTTGGTAGGACATGATTTGGGCGGTACTTAGCGCCACCTAGCCTAGCTACTTGCAATTGCTCTGCTTGACCCTGCCATCTGGTGGCAAGCGATTTAACCTTCTTTCACGCTACGCGATAAACAGCGGCTTCGAGTTTGTTCCTTTGAGAGGGCTTTTTGTTTCGCGGATTGGTTTGCCATTCCTCCGTGATGTGCGGTTGACGAAGGAATTGTGCCTCAAGGAATAGCAAAGGTAAGACGTAAAGTGCGCGAAGTAACTGGGTATCGGTTGTCTCCGTCTAACAGCGCAGTGCTTACGACGGAAAGCTCGTGTTACGCTTTCATTTGCTGCTCCTCTCGTCCCGTACAAGATACGTAGCGTCCTCGTTAAGCCTTATTGAGCTCGAATCGCTCGACTTGCTCGATTCGGGGCCGCCATAATGAGATGCAGGCGACGGAGGAACTTTGCTCCTCTGCTTTCAGGACGAAATTTTGTCCCTTTCTAAAGAAACATAGGTTAGAAGACCGTTCCTCTCTTTAGGGGTGACTATAGATACCCTTTTTTAAGAGTGTAGGGGAGGCTTGGCGAATGCCAAGGCTGGTAAAATGTTTAAAGCTAGAAATTAAAGGAGGATTCATACGTGGATCCTTCGGAAATGCTTTAGCATTTCCTAAGGATCCACACTTTCCCCTTCACTTTTCTGCTTTGGCTTTCCCTTCTGGGTATCTTTTCTGCTTCCTGTTTTTTCGCTGCCTCTTTTTGAATTTGTTACGTGGTCAGCGTCAGCATTTCCCAAAGAGGGACGGGTGTGGCGTTTTTCAAGAATCATGCTCACGCATTCCCTAAGAATCCACCAATAGAATCTTTCTTTATTGTTTTTCCGGCTTATCTCGCGACCCGCGTCGGCTTGCCGCTCCTTGCGCCGCTTTTCGGCCAGCCGAGATAGCCGCTGCTTCCACTCGTCTGTCTCGTTCGCCCGCCTTGCACGTTTCATTAGCAGCGGCATCCAGTGCCTGACGCTGCTGCAAGTTAAGACTCGCCTTGGCATTCGCGCGCGTTGGCTTCCACCCCGCGACGTCGCCTCCCCTCTCGCCTTCGACCTTCACTACTCACCTTCTCTCTACGCGGCACGCTTCCCTATCCACTGCTTTGTCGGCAGACGGACGCCGTCAGATTTTCCCTGTCGTGTGGGTACTAATGCTCCCGCATTGAAAGTCTGCGCTGTGACGCTAAGCACGGTCGCACGCAGGTTGCCCTTTTTAACTTGCTACAGAAAGAATGAACAAAAAGGACGGACAAGGACTCTTTCTGTAACATGTTATTGAAAACCCACGCGCTCACCTTCAACTTTGTCTTTATACATCTGAGCGTATTTTGTCTCAGTGTCACCACGCAGACTGTCGGCTTAGGTCTAGTCATATTTTGGGACTTGTGATTCACCGAGCTCCACACGGTCACCGCAGCGATTTCCTCTCTTATGCGCCTCGCGGGGAAGTACATCCTCCAGATTTCTTGGGGTGTACACTGAAACCGAGACATGCAGCACGCATTCTTAAGGCCGGTTCAGACACTTGCGTTTGATTGCGTTTGACTGCGTTGAGTCGAGAACCGAAAGCGAGTCACCGGCACATCTGTGCTTCGTATGAAGCGTGGAATCCATTTCAAGGAATGATCTTGGCACGCGATATAAGCAGCAGGGATGTCCTGGTTTCTCGAAGCCGCAACGCAGTCAAACGCAGTCAAACGCAACTGTCTGAACCAGGCTTTAGTATCAACACCGCCAGACATCAAATGCATGTCATCCCGTTTTAAAGGGACACTACAGCGAAATTTCGACGCTCATTTTTTGGTCTATATGTGTTCAAAGGAGCAGTATCACATTGAACATACCAATATCTTGTTAAAAAAGTCTCGAAAAGGAATTTTAAAACGAATTAAACAATTAGCAAAGAGCACCTGGTGGATGTCGCTAACGCCTCGCTTGTAATGCCCGTCTAGGAACCTTGACAGCTAGTGACGGTGAGTGTCTCGCCTCCGGCCACGACGAGAGAAGAGGGGAAGGAGGAACTCCCCTCTTCCCGAGAATGCCTTTTGTGTGTCGCAGAAGTCGCTATTGTCCCTCTACAAGAATATAGAAGATTAACCCGTCACTCAAAACTCGGACAAAAGCAGCCGCTTCGGTGGTTGGAACGACTAGGCCATACTCTCGACGTCAGCCTCACCGCAGCTTTGCTCGTCCCGAGACGACCTACGTCACGATTGCGTTGGATGTCACGTGGTCTCCGCTGGGCCTTCTCCGAGCGCTTGCCAGAGTGGGTCGTTAATAACGAAAAATACAGCCACCAGGCTAAAAATACAAACGTGCGATTGTCATTTACGGATATTGTGGATCATATTCAACCCATTTTTGAACACGACGGGAATATTTCAAATTTCGTTGAAGTATCCCTTTAAAGGATAGCAAAAACTGTTTCTGTTGCCTGGTACGTACCGTGTAAGATCCCCAAAAATACAACGAGAAAAGGCAGGCTGTTTCCGAAGAAGCAGGCAGCGAGAGAGACGGAGGCCACCAGACTTGCGCACACCGTCATCTTCCAAATGGCTACGTGCTTGGCCAAATTTCCCGCCACGGGTGCTGGAAATGTGCGGCACAGCTCCACTGTCAGTCAAAATTTTTCCATTCATTACGACTGTAACGCTCTACTTGCGACAACGCCCTTTTGGTTTGGTTGTTCGGTTTTTATTCTTATAACCTGATTAACTGGAGTCAATCCTGGTGCAAGTTTTCTATGCTACATGCGCAATGTTGCTTATATATGAATGTTCAACTCGTTTAAGAACTATTTGTAACCACTACCTCAAATTAAACGGTTGTAATCTTTTTGTTTCCTTCT
Organism: Ixodes persulcatus; assembly: GCA_013358835.2. Taxonomy (NCBI): domain Eukaryota; kingdom Metazoa; phylum Arthropoda; class Arachnida; order Ixodida; family Ixodidae; genus Ixodes; species Ixodes persulcatus. Next base: position 46,121 of record JABSTQ010007019.1, on the reverse strand, counting down.
GCTTGCTGAGTACAATAGCGCGACTGTTGTCGAACAGCAGAGGATTTAAACGCGATTGTCACTCAAGCTCCACCACCTTATTCTTCGATGTGACATAACACCTATTGTGTCCTAAACTTGAAATTGTCAATCTAGAGTTTCTCTATTCCAGTCCAAGAGTATTTTCTTTATTGTTGTATTTTTACACAAAAAAAGGGTAACAGGGGAATCGTTGACCGAATGTGTTAGCGCACTTAAATTCGGAAGAGGCGGAACGAACGCTCGCACTGCAGATCCCCGGAGCCCGGGGTTGGAACTTGGATCCCAAACCGTACCTGCTTCAATCTGAACAAACGTCGTACTGTCGTACTGCCCAGTAATCACTACTGAGTGGAGCACGCCAAAAAGCCCAGGCTAGCGGTGATATTGCACGCACTAAATGTCTCATCTACAGCGGAGGCCAATCGGAGCAGTCTAGCTATCCGCGGCCTAAGCATACACAAAACTGAATTTTTATTAATATTATCGAGTGGAAGGGCACCACGAACCTGAAAGGCAGTAGGATATTCCCATCACTGAGATTGGCCAAGAGGCCTCTTCTCTCGTCATGCCGAGTGATTGGACGATGTTCACAAAGAGTACCGCAGTCGACCGAAATACGGCGTTGGAAAATACGTTGATCCAGCAAGAGGCAGCGGCGACAACCCAACTCTTTGCCGAGTCCATCGCAATTGACCTCAGCTCTCGCACATGGCGATCCTGGTGATAGGGTTCCCATGGCAATACACTTTACAGGGAGATAGACGTCAAGGTTAATGTCTGAGACCGTGTAACAGCCTGATTATTCCGCCCTTTTATGTTTTTATAGGTCAATCATTTTTCTCGGTCGGAAAAGCTACGCAACTGACGAGATTCTCCTTCAGCCCCCGCGACATCAGTGTCAATCGAGGAAAGCGAAAACAAAACGAATGCACACTTAGACGAGGAAAAAAACAAAAAAAAAACATGTGTTTCATTTGATTAGACTGACTTGTAGTAAAATAAAATGACCATGTATATTGCGTGAGTTGGGTGTTTTGCTGGATTGGAGAGTGATTTTTCACAGACTGGTTCTCTTGTGTGTTGAGGTACAGAGAAAGAATGGAAAAGCCGAGAGAGCTGTGGGCCATTTCCGCGGAGTAAGTCGCTATGAGGCCTCCGGAAAAAAGAAAAGTAAAAGCCGTTTCCAATAAATTGAGATGGAAATTAAAAAAAAAAAATTCTATTAAGGCTTGGCCAGACCCACGGGAATTCTGAAGACTTTGGCGTCTGAGGTAGGCGTGCAAATGTGAGGTGTTTTGCAAGCGTTTTATGCTAATCGTCGTGGTGCATTCGGAATGTTGCTTAAAGGGACACTGAACCTAGAACAATTATGTTTTTTTTTTTTCTACCTGGTTAGTGCAGGCATATCTCAAAATAAATGATTGTCGAAAAAAAAATTTTTTTTGTTGCCCATTGTTTATGTTACAATACGAATTTTTCGGTTTGCATACGAAATCGAAATTGTACCCTTTTGGGATGATAATGGTAGCGTTCATACCTAACTAGTGTGCGCTATGAGTTCGCTGCATAGAGTTATTGTAATGTACGCTAGAGGTTCAACTAACGCTAGTGTCTATGCGACTTCCGTGACGCAAATTGAAGCAGACAACAACCAGTCTACTTTTGCGCCTGCATTTTGTCTCTTCACCGGAAAATAACACGGAACAGTTTGGTTGTTTGGGTTGTACCTAATAGTATGTACCTTGATTAGCACTGTAAAAGTGTAATTGCTTTAGTTAGCGCACTTGTCTTCATCAGTGAACGATGTTTAACTTCGCTACATTTCAGGTCCAGACGTGTGTTCCGCAGCAGGTGTGTAAAAACAAGCGACGATTCAAAGCAAAATTACAATCGAAACGAATATAGAGTGTGTTCAAGGCTCGCCAGCATTCCGGTGACGCTTATATATTGATAATATGCCAGTCCTGTCACTATATGAAAATGACACCGTCGTGCATGAGCGGATAAAAACATTCAAACCGTAGAGCAGTGGTTCTCAAACATTGATGTTTCGCGGACCCCGTGTGGATCGGCGGAGGTTATGGAGGACCCCGGTCATGGTGGGGAGAAGGGAAAGGTATAGTTGAATTCTGATAATGATTTAATAAATCGATATTACTAGCGGGTGTGTGAAGTAGGCTTATCTTATTGACTTACATACGAGAAAACTCACCTGAACATTTGACTGATGAGGCAGGCAGGGCTTCGCGGACCCCCCAAATGTCTTCGCGGACCCCTTGGGGTCCGGGGACCCCCATTTGAGAACCACTGCCGTAGAGAATAAAGTCCGTGGGCTATAAAAGATGTCTCTTCGTAGTGTTTTCTCTGCCGGGCAGCCTTTATCGGGCACTTGTTCTCAAAGTTTTCGAACGTGCGGGTGATATTTTGAACGTAGAACAATCATCTTCGCTCAGAGAAGAAGGAATAAAGCGGTACTTACTTATATATTTAAAATCAGAATAGATTACGTGGCCTTCAATTAATTTTGATCGTACTTGCGCGGTTAGTTACTAATCCAGTGTTACTGCGCAGTTCTTGCCGTCTCCCTTGATTTCCAGATGTCCTTCGTTCGTTTGGCACTATATCCCTCATGCTGCAAAGCGCTGACGTCGTGTTCGCGCTAACAGTGTCCGACAGAGCACATAGATTCACGTACAAAGCCGTTTTAGCACCTTTTTTAATGTGATGAGTTTGAAAGAAAAACGCCGTAACTGACCAATTATTTTGTCGGCCTGACTGAGAAATGTTCCAAGCTACCTTACGTACGAATTATTTGGGATATTTGCTCTTATGATCGAGCGCAGAGAGAAAATGCACTAACTTTTTCATAAAGAAATGCATTACCGGAAGTCAATTTTGGACTGGTTGCTGTCTGCTTCAATTGGCGACAGCACACTACCGCCATTTGAACCTCTAGCGTACATTAAAATAAATCTATGGTTCGCTGGACCTCAGAGCGCACGCTAGTTGGGCGTTAACGCTATCATCATCATCCCAAAGGGATACAATTTCGGTTTCGTCTGCAAATAGAACAACTCGTATTGTAACATAAATATTGGGCAAAAAAACAAAACTTTTGTTCTCGACGAACATTTACTTCAAGACGTGCCTGCCATAACCAGGCAGAAAAAACATGTTTTTTCTATGTTCGGTGTCCTTTTAAAGGCCGGTTCAAACCAGCGCGCAAAACGTCTCCTAGAAAAATCCGGGAGGGAGTAGTGATGTCGCCTGTGACGTCAGCGGGGACGTTTTATGGGTCCCACAATTCCAGCCGCACCCGGACAAGGCCGGAGAACATTGGATTTTCGCAGTAGCCAATCAGGGGAAGACGGGCCACCCTGCTCACAAACATATTGCGCGGGAGCAGGCTGGAGGGGGCGTGGAGGGGGAAGGGGGGGTGCGCTTGTCGCTTCTCCAGAACCATGAAAAATAGAGGCTTACAGGGACACTGACAGGGCATTTTTGTACGCCGAGGCTTTTGTTAGAGCGCAGCTCTTAGGCGCCCGTTTCCGGCTTGGTCGGCGTCGACGTCGGCGTCGGCGTAACCGTGAGGTCACGTGCCTCGCTGACGTCACGTGACACCCGTAAAGTCACGTGACCCCTGAGGTTACGTGACCCCCGGTGACGTCACGTGACCCCCGTGAGGTCACGATGGTCACGCGACGTCACGAGGGTCGCGTGACCTTACGGTTACGCCGACGGCGACGCCGTTCGGAGGGAGGGGTAGCAGGCAGGATGAGGAGGAGGGAGGAGGGGTATACCCTCCCCTCAGTATCCTTCCCAAAAATTGGAGGGTTTTACGTGCCAAACCAACGACGGGCATCTGGCATGCCCCAGCGGAGGACTGAGGATTAATGTGGACCACCTGGGGATCTTTTGACGTGCAACCGAAAGCTCCGTTACACGGCGCCTCCTCCGCAATCAATATCCTTCCCTCCTCCTCCTAAAGAGCTGCGCTCTAATTCGGTGTCACAGGATTTGTAAACGGCTTTCGTTTTTTTTTTTTTTTTTGGAAATGACCTATATACCATTTTCCCGAGTGCGCCGCCATCTTCAAATATTGTCACTTCCAGTATGGACGAAAACATTGTTTTGCCGTTGCCGCGCCAATAAAGTACATTTAGTATATAAGCGCAACCATCACCCATTATTGTTTGATCTCCCCTTTATTTGTTTTTAGAGCGGAAACGGGCTCTTAGGGGCCCGTTTCCGGCTTGAGCGGCGTCGGCGTCGCCGTCGTCGTCGGCGTCGCCGTCGTCGTCGGCGTAACCGCGCGGTGCATGTTGGGACATGCACCGCGCGAGCCCCCCCCCCCCCCCCCCCCGTTGTAACGTGACCCCCCCCCCCTCCCCCGGAGGAGATTGAAGGATGAGGGGAGGAGGAGGATGAGGAGGTGTATACCCTCCCCTGAGTACCCTTCCCTCCTCCTCCTCCTCAAGAGCTGCGCTCCAATTCGGCGTTACAGGGAGTTGTAAACGGCTTTCATTTTTTATTTGCAGGTTAAAATGTTGTATGATTTTTTTTCCCGTCGCCCATAATTAGTGAGTTCATATTTTTGTAATGAGCAGCCGCAGACTCGCAGGGAAGCGGCGTGAACGCAGGTTGGGGGGGGGGGGGGGGGGGGGGGGGTTAACACGCTTTCCAGTGATACACGCGCCGTCCCACTGCGCCTCCGAAAAGAGTGACCCAAACGGCACGAGATCTCTGCGTCGCGCGTATAGCCATTTCCGGTCAAGGTGCACGCCGTCGTGCGTATAGCTTTACTCTAGTTGCTTATACATCAGGAGTTTAATCTGCCAGAACGGACAGGGCCGTGGCAGAGCGTGCGAAAAATCTCGAAGGCCATGGGGGAAGCCATAATTTTAGGTTATAGGCTAGGTGGCGCGAGCTACCGCCTGTTATAAAGAGTAGAGCCTTTAGCTTCTATTCATTCATCCATCTGTCCACAAAAGGTAAACATGGCGGAGCCCAGCGGATTCGAAAGAGCAGCAGTTTCGGGGTTTGACGATTGCCATCGAACATGATCAAGCGTCGCGGTACACATAGGCGCTCGTTTGCTACCAGGAAGGAATCCAACTTCTTAATGACGCCATTAAAGGAATCACCGGTATCACTGCGCCCCTTCACGCAGCCAGACTGTAAATCAATGTTCTCGAGTTTACGAGCCCGCTTTTTCCAGAAAAGACTGATGTCATCAAACGAGACCGCTTGCGAAATCGCGCCAAAACTTACATGGAAAGAGCTGAACGCATCAAGGAGCAAATTCGTAAAGAGAAAGCAGGTCAGTGACCTCACTGGTGGCATATGCGTTTCCACAGACATCGCGACAGCGCGAAATGCATTTGGCCCCAGGCAGTTTCGAGCCCTTGACCGTGCGCATGGGGCCACTTCATTGCGGTTCGCTGAGAGCGGCGACGCCTTTTATTCGCTGTTCTACCGTCGTCGAAGGATTCAAGAAGCTAAACTGATGAAGTTCGTCGGCCGCAGTATCGATGTAGTAAAAACATTCTTTACAAATGTTGACACTCTGCTGGAGCCTCCTTAGATTGAAATGTTTATATGGCAACCAAACCGGTTGTCCCGACATGCACCGTCACGCGCCGATGCATGGATGGGCAAGTTTGTGGGAGCAAGAAACAATGTTGCGAACCTAATAAAAAAAAAGGGGGGTTGGGGAATCGCCGGCCAACGCAACTGATGTTACGGATCCGTTCTTAAGTTGTCAGGGAGGAATGGTGACGAAACGATGCCGCATGCGAGACGTTCATCGATCGCCGCCGACGTTCACTTGGCAGCGGGAACTCACCACGAGCAGATCCACATCGAGAGTGGCTCCACGGGGCACAGCTACCAGCAACTCTTTGGCCTCCTGCTCGACAACACGGTGACTGCCGTTAAAGTGGACGATCAACAACAACAACAAAAATTTTGTTTATGCGTCAAATTGAACAAATTGCGGTAAGAAATCAAATTAAACAGGTCGCGGCTGGTGGTACTTCTCAACGCTAACACCGTCTTTGGGGCCGCGTACGCAGTGGTGTCGCTCGGGTGAACGCTGAGGTTGCCGGTTCTGTCTACAGCGTCACCCACGCTCTTCCTGCGATTGTCGACTTTGCAAGGGTTGGTTCGGGCACAATAGAAGGCTGCATCCAGTCGGCATCGCCGTTGGTTGTGGCAGGCGGTCGTAGTCGACCTCGCGCGGTGGGAAAAAATGTCGAAGCTATCCGCTCGAGCTACTTGCATTTTTCGCGCTGTCAGTTGGCGAGAAAACTGTTATCGCTCCCCGACAAACAAAGAAAGATTCTTTTCTTTTGTGCCAAGCGATTTAATATGGTATCATGAGACTATCCACTTAACATTTTGCTGCAGAGTCACGTGTAATTTCAATAAATTTGAAAATCTCAACTGCTCGAAACCGAAACCGGAATACGAGCGCGGAAGCTCATTGCCGAAAGTCGCGTGGCCACACCCAGCCACGTTTTGTTTTGTTCTTTGTTTTTTGCTTTTTTTAGCGTGTGAAGCAGACGACAAGGTATCGTGCACCGTTTGTCGTGGTATTGTTTCGCACTTATATCCCTTCCGCTCGATGTTCTGCGCTTGAAAGTCGATTGGCCGGTATCACGAACGACTATTCTGAAGTAGCGGCCCCACGTCCGTCACAACGTTAGTTCGTCTCCGGAGATAAGCTCACCGGAGAAAAGCTCACCCACTATTATGCGGGCCCGGAGAAAAGCTCACCAGTCTTTTGACAAACCCGAAGAAAAGCTCTCCTTAAGTTAAATTATCATGTAAAGTGGTCATTATCATTTAATAGCAGTAGTGCGACCAAGGTTTTAGGTGTTTCTCACACAGGCAGTACACCGCGCAACAGAGTTAGTGCCAAGCGATTTTTCGCGTCGTCGGGCCATCGCATCGTCAAGCCCGCGCTATGTCGCCTTATTGAGAATGGGCTACGGGCCGTTCGTCGAAAGACAATTCGTAACAAGGCAATTCGTAGCAGGGCGATTGGTCGCGTAGGGCAATTCGTCATAGGGCTATTCGTAACTAGGGCATCTAGTCGAAAACTGGGTATTCTTTTTCTAGTTTCTTTATTTATTTATTTTCGGAAAGTTTAGAGGAATATGGGAAACGGGGAAGGGGAGGGGATGGAACGTGTATGTATAAAATATGAAGTTCAGAAGCCTTCCAAGAAAAGTTCGAACACCGCCTTGTTGTCCGCGTTCTTTTGGAGCTTCGGAAAGGTCGGACGTTGATCTTCTAAACATACATGCTGTGTTGTATCCTGTTTGGATAGTTCATGATCCTTTGTCCGGTTTCTATACTCTATTCACCCTTGAGCTGAAAGGGCACGGAAGGCTGTATATTCGCCGGGCCAACAGTTTGAATAGTTCAGCAAGCGTGCAACGTTTTGTTATTCCTTTGTTACTTCGAAAGTAGAGCATTCAGGCCAAATATTAAACATTATGCTACAAATCAAAATACCAAATGAGGGAGAACCTTCGTTCGTAAATAATAATTTTGAAGCAATATACTCGATAACATGTGAAAATTAAACACATAAGAAGCTTTTAAAAAAATGACGAATCATCATCTGGACGAATTGCCCTATTACGAGTTGTCCTATGACGAATTGCCCTATGCGACGAGTTGCCCTGCTACGAATTGTCTTTCGACAATTCGTAGCAGTTTGAATGCCACGTGACCATGAAAAAGAGAGTGAGCGCGACTGAAACCGGCCTAAATTGACTGGCTGTTTTCAGGCAGAAAGGAAACGAATTTCGAGCGGCGAATTATGTTCTGGGTAGTTGAACTCTTATAGGTCATGTTCAAATAAAACCCTCGGCAAGCATAAATACCCTGTCAGTGTCCCTTTAAGAGACATCGCTTTACAAGTCTTCTTGGCGCTGTGGTTGAACGTCGAGCTTAGAATCTTGGGGTCCACTGTTCGATTATTCTTAGGGGACGTTCGGAATGCCGTTCTTTATCTCAGTTTACACATGTGCATTGGTTTCGTCCTACAGATCCTAATTCTTTCGGTAGAGCTGACGAAATAAATGCTGTCGCATTCAAAATAAGTTGCGCTTACCTTATGATGCGAAAGTAATCCGTACTGTGTATATTTCAGCTATACGTAAAACAAAGCAGCAGATCGAATAGATGGGTGTGGCACTTCGCGACGAGAGCATCCACACCACCTCTCGCCACTCTGACAATGACAATGGGACGACAAGGAGACAAGAATGGCCTTCTAACCCTAAAATCGAGGTCAGGGGTCGGGCTTTTTGTATTAGAAAGGTAAAAAAAAACAGGTTTTTTGTGGACATCTTCAATTTAGCAATGCCGCCGGCTCGTTGGTCATGGGCAGGGAGTGCCCTTGTGCCTTTCTAGGTCTCCTTTCTGGATGGGCACGACCACTCTTTCCGTGGGATCATTGTCGTAGCCAGACTTGTACGTAATTTGTTACAAGTAACGAAATTACTTGTAATCCCTTACATTTATCAGTAATTTAGTAACGGAAAAATTACATATTTTCTTGAGTAATTTTAAAGTAATTCCGTTACATTTTTACGTAACGGATTTCTTGTAATCCGTTACATTTTTTTTCAGGACTCCCCCCCCCCCCCCCCCTCTTTTAAAAGAAAGGGTTGTTTTTATTTTGGTAAAGTCGAGCGCTGTGGCACCGCAAAGGGAGGCTTGGCACTCTTCAGTTTCGCAAAGCCTTTTTTTTTTTTTTGCAACACTAAGCCCCTGAATCTATTTTTTTTTTAGACCTTAACAACAATGTCAAAAAATCGAAATGAACATTTCTACAAATATAAGAAAAAAAAAAAGGGGGGGGGGGCAAGTTATATCCGCTTTTTTTAGTCCCTTTGTTTTTCTTTGCGATCGAAGGCGGGGCGAGGCGGACACCAAGCGATTGTGTGCCTCTTCGAGAAGCTCCAGGCGGTGAGTGCACAGACAAGAATTAACAATATCCTTCTCGGTTATACACCAACTCATGTTTACAAACAAACCGGAGCGCCCGGAGCGCCCCTAGCGGACGCCACCGGCGCCGCGCATGCGCGATGGGGGTGTGGGCAAGACGTTCGCGGTCGCCCATAAACAAACCATTGAAATGCGATGTTGTCGGCGTTGGTGTGAGTCCCCCTGCCCTTTTTCGCGTTCGAATTGTTGGTTCTGCGTCTTCCTGGCGATGTCTGACTATCTTGAGCGGCGTCAGCGAAATTACCGAGGCTCGTTACACCGCAAAACTTCGCGTGAATAATGTGACATGTGGCGATTCATTCCGCGTGGACGCCGCAGATTGTACGCTAAAGCCTGATTCGCATGAAAAGATTTCGCTCGGAATTTTCAGTCGCGACGCTGCTCGGGCTGCAAAAGCGTGAACCGTAGCTGAGATGGTCGACGACGATACTGAAAATCGCAAGCAGAATCGGACCAACTGAATTAGGCACAACAAGTCGGTGTTGGTCACTGGTAACAATGACCAACATCTCCTTGTATCTACTGTTTACATCGAGCCTGCTTACCAACCTTCAAATTTAAGTCTTTTGAGGCCTGCACTCACTTCTTATCGCAAGTACCGGGCCAACATTTGGTCTACGGACCGGCGTCGTCTAAGAGAGCAGACGACAAGCAGAAACGTTTGAAAGAGCAGACGACAATTCGAACAATCAGGCGGCCGTTTGAACTTGAAGACGCACTGAACGTAGTCCGCAGGTGGTCCGCACAACTTGACAGTTTTCTGGCGTTCATGTTGGAACAAAACAAATAAATCTGATGACCACAAGTATCCGTGAATTCAACCCAAAGTGCTTCCTGCCCAAGCAATCGTTGTCCGACGGCGTCTGCTTTTCCCTTTTCACGGCACATATCGAGATTCTCGGACGAACCGAGCACGTGAAAACTGACCTTCAAACCTTTCTCGACACTTTTGGTACGGCCCCAGTCGCGGCGTTTTGACGAGAAGGCAGGTTTTTGTCTGGTTCCTTTCAAAACAACGCAGGAATACACGTCTGGCATGGGGACTTCTGCCCACAGCCCCAGACCGGAAGTGCGACCGACGCGCCACCACCACGCCGTGACGTCACAGAGATGAGTTCGTGTATAGTGACTACGACCATTTTCAAAGTGTCACTGAACGAGACAACGCTCCGTCTACCCTAAAATTCACTAAAAGGGATGTGATAATATGTGAAGGTGTTATTGCCACAAGCACCCTCGTTCGTTGTTGCACCCTTATCATCTTCTCTTAGAAAACAGGATGTATTTGTTTCTGCTTCTTTCACCTTATTTGACCCTGTTTTAAGAGCTACTTACTCTTTTGTAGTCCAACTTCTAGGGTTGGCCTACTTTATTTGTGAATTCCAGCCACGTTATCTGCATCTCAGTCACCATTTGTGTGAGTCAGCTTTTTGCGAGCACTTCGAAAATGGTAATGGTCTTCCTTTTTTCTTCTCCCTGTTTTTACCCCAGCAGGACGCATCTTATCTCAAGCAGATATTTTTATATACAAAACATAATGGTGGCCTACATAGACTTGATATTCTGGGCTTGAGGAGAGAGTGAAACTCGTGAGTGGGGCCATAGCGCGGCTTACTTAGTTCTCTGCCCATCGCTGCCCGTGGCATCAGCAGACGTCTATCTGGAGAACATCGGAGTAAACTGCAGTCGGTTCGTGCTCTGTGCGTTTTTGAACGGCATCAAGAAAGGTACACACGGCAAACGTGCGTTTACATTTCCTTGTTTTAACCGACGTTCTAATTAATTGTTGTTATGAGTGTCCTTTTTTTCTTTCCATTACTTATATTTATATACTGGAAACCCTTTTTTATTCACCAACGTCTCAACCGAGGCTCGACCTGTTCAGAACCAAAGGAAGCAGAATATCGATAATACCTTACTGATACAACTATGTTTTGCTATTGTCTGGCACTATATGCCGGTATACTAAGATGGACATAAATTAATTCTTATTCTAGTTTTGGCCAGTTGTATGGTGACTTCTACAGCTTCGCGATTTCGACAATGGAAAATTTCAGTAGATTGGTCCGATGACTCCGATAACGATACCCGATACTCCGCCGCCGCACATGCGCATTCATCATAACGTTATCGGGGGTATGGAGGTATCGGAACGATCTACTAAAACACTCGAATATCAGGCAACGGCTGCTACGACGAAGCTTTGATCTATCTTCGAAGCAAATAGTACTTCCATTGCTTCGCTGAAGAAGCTCAATGCAGAGCGTAAAGCATTTGTGGGGAATAATATGCCACTTCCATACAGTGCCTCAGTTCAAAGGGTGTTCAGCATAACAGTCGACATCTTCAGTAAGAAATAGTGCAAAATGTCTGACGAGACTTTCGAGAGTCAGCTGTTGCTCAGAATACTCAAGGGCATTAAATGGAACAGGTTGCAACCATAAGAACTTGAATAACCCTCTCCCCTTTTTTTCTTAATTGTAGACCATATTGTTGAAAGTAACGCCACGAAAGTAACGGATTACTTTTTGGGGTAACGGTCACTTACTTTTATGGGAGAGTAATTGTAATTGTAATAAATTACAATTTAGCCTTGAGTAATTGTAACGGTAATTCCTTACAATTTTTCAGTAATGTGTACAAGTCTGGTCGTAGCTGTGTCTGGGAGCCCATATACTGTCTGGCGGTCAATCTGCAGTGCATAATTTGAAGTCCTACTTTCTTTTTTTTTTTTTGCTTCTCAAAGTTAGACGCATGTGGGAAGCACTAGAAAAATGCCCTTTGGTCGACGCAACAAAGTAGCTGAGCAACGTTGTCGTTCAATGTTGATCCTCAAAAGTGCGTAACACAGCTGTCGTGAGATTCCATCGTAACCTACCGCATGTAAAACTTTTGATCATTTCGCTTCGTGAACAGGTACTTGTTCTTAGGTTTCGTCGTACTCACCTTTTTCGTCGTAAGATTATGCTGTCAATCTAGAGTTGGTGCAGTTACAGACACAAAATTGAGAGCCTTTGTGTCCTTTGCCAGCCATTGCGACTAGGCATCATAGATAAGGCCTGCGCACGCGCATCGTAAGTGAAACCCTGTTATCTGGATGGTGGGAGTTGAGTCTATAGTTTTGAATCTCGGAGAAAAGCTCACCGGAGAAAGGCTCACCGGAGAAAAGCTCACAGCAAAACCGGCAAATGAGGAGACAAGCTCACCGGCTATTGAGCGTATGCGGAGAAAAGCTCACCGAGTTTTTTTTCTTCTTTTCTTATGGAGGCTGTCGGATCGTGCGTAACATAAAACGATTTATTATCACTAATCGTCAGTTTTATAAAAAAAAGAAAGTGTCATTTAATTGTAAAAGTTGTTGTGCTTATCGTGTATATTGCTCCCAAATTAATAATTGCGTGCGAGTGTTTTCTGTGGTTTACTCTCTAGGTAACGAAAGCCTAACTGAAAATTTTGCAAAATTGAAAAAGAGGAAAAAGCTCGAAAAATTTAATAATGTCTGGTTAAAACCTAAAGAGCAAAACTGTAAATGCCGAAAATCCGAAAGTGCATGCGCATCAACGCAGTGCCTGAAATTCTTTTTGAAGCTTTTGCTAACCTTTGAAAACAGGATATGAACGGTCAGCTAAGGATATCGAGGTTTCTTTCTTCCACGACATGCATGTTTTCTAGCCGTTCGTGCTCCTTTTTCCACACGTTGTCTTTCTGTGATAGTGTCCTTGTACGGCGAACCACCCATCACCTTCAGAGTTGCACACTGTCACCGTGGTTACTCGTGACCTATATAAACACTAGTCTTCTGTAAGGTAGCGAATAGGGCGAGTTGGTGAAAGTTATACATTATGAAAACCACTCAAACGACGAAGACGGAGTGAAGGTAACAAACACGGCAGGACGAAGCTGTTCTCGCAACTAAAGCTTTATTAGTGAAAAAAAAACAAAAACAGAAAGAAAACAGCGTAGCCGACACTGATTACATCAACAAACACCTACTTACCTATCAGGCAACACACAATCTTCGGAGCTGAAACGCTTCACACACCGCTATTCATATTAGCTCGCAAGAAAGAACAACCTCTTTATCTGACAGTGCTACCGACGGCGCACTGTCAAGCTGTCAATAAATTGTTGTCTTTTTTACGGGTCTCCGATGTTCTGATATTATACTTGCGGCTTCATTTTTACAGAGAATGGGTGATTACTAATTTCTGAGAAATTAGTAAATATGCCCACCCAATAAACCTCAAGATTATTTAAAATACGGTCTCAGGTTTACAATCATGTTCACCAAAGAACAAATCGCCAAGACAGACGCGTTTATAGATAATAGACCACGCCCTGCAGCGTTCCTTGAGCTGTCGGCGAATATAATTATTTCCCGCCGTTCAACCGAGTCACGCATCTTCGGGCACCGGTCAAGGTTTGTCCGGCACCGCGCCGTTGATCACGGGTGTCTTCACAAACTCGGCGACGCAATTCTCCAAGAGACCGCAGGGCGCGCGTTCCAACTCCAGAAGCAGAAGACGGTTGCGCTCTTTGAACAGCACCGATGGTACGTAGAGGGTCATCTGCGGGCCCATCGCCGGCCAGTAGCGACCCAAGTTGAAATTGTTCAAAAAGGCGAAGCCCTGAAACGACAGACAGACCGACGCTAACAAAGAAAGTATCACACTGCTACTCACTATCTTCCGTTTCACATTATACGTATACGTTCGATTTACCTGCTGCACCTTCCGCACCGCTGCAGAAAAGTGCGTGCCGGTGTACTTCCGGTCGTATCTCAATACGCGTACCGGAAGTACACTGCCCCACACTTTCCTGCACCGGTGCGGGAGGTGCCCATGCAAATCGAACGAAGCTATGAGGAGTGCAACTTCGTCTGCTTCTTTTGCAACGGTTGTGGTGACCTCAGAAAAACGCCGAGCTCTGACTGGTTCTCGAGGAAGGATAGTGGGTAGACCTAGAGGCAGCTTACTTTGAGGTCTACCCACTATCCTTAAATCACAGCCAATCAAAGCTCCGCGTCTTTTTGAAGTATCCGCAAACTAAACCAATCATGCACAGTAAATGCACCACGAGCCTGCGATTTTTTTTTCTGTGCGTGATTCTTTAGCAGGAGACAGTAAATACACAAAGACAACGAGCGCCCGTGACGACACACTTTTCGAGATGGTTGATTGGCTCCGCCGGTTCGTAGCGTTAGCTGTGCTCGGACTTACAGTGAAACGGAATTTGTACGACGTACAGACCTTTGCTTTGTTTATGACCACGGCGAAAAATGCTTAGTCCCTGAGCTGTGGACGCATGCGCAGGGTCTGGTATACCGCACAGCAGAGCAACAGCGCATGCTCATAAGGCGTTCCACAGCCCAGCAGACAAAGAGGGCAGCGCGCAGAAGGCGGTTTTAGCAAAGGTATAGAATCGGTCTGCGTGGCGAGTCTCCGATCATCTTGTCATCGCTCCAGTTCAACAGAAAACTTTCGGTATGTTCAAAAGACCCCATGACGGAAACGTGCTAAACTCGGGCACTTGCAAATATTCGTCTTGTGCCCACAAAAGGAGAAGCAAAAGAAGGAACATACACGCGTTGAATGTAGGGCGTGCCCCCGAACCCGGGTGAAGTCTTTAAAGTGATCTACTAAATCGTCTGTGACGTATCGCGTCAGGATTTACCACTGAGGTTCCCGAAGGTGGTAGAAACACCGCGTGCAAATTAATAAAAAAAAAGTTTTTTTTTTTTTTTTGTTTAATCTACAGCGTTCGTATGCTCACCACGCACCCTACGACTGGGCTACAACCGGCAGATGGCGGCAACGCGGCCCCTCCGACGTATGTCAACTCGGTGGTCACGCCAAAGGCAGGCAAGCTTTTCGAATCATTACCGTCGCGCTCTTTTTCCCTTCTGTAATGGTCAATGCTTGATTACTTTTTCGTTCCCGATAAAACAATACATGGACACGATTCAAATACAAGCGATGGTTTGTCGTATACAGGTCGTCCGCTCTGGGCGTGAGCAGCCGGGGCACTGGCGCCATCTGTCGGTTGTTGCGCCAGTCAGGGGGTGCTTGCTCGGTTGACTGTCGGGCTTCCTCAACACGTTCTAGAAACTAGAGCCTGCGCGCTCCGTTTGGTAGCGGCAGCTACGCCACTGATCCTAGGCCAAGCGAGGAGAGTGGGTTTTCATCAGCGGGCATCTGCGACGATGCTGACGAAGCACTCCGATGAACCCGGGAAACTTCTTTTTTTTTTGTTTTTCTTTTTTAATGCTCCGTCATCTCCGTTGCCCTTGGTCTGAGCGTCAAAGATAGAATTGTTATAGGCTGTAGTTGCACCGGCGAAATCTAATAAAAAATAATAAAAGAAGAAAATGGCGCCACGTGACGACGCAATTTTATAGACGGCTGGCGTCTCGCAAGCGAAGAAAAGCCAGACTTTAGGGCGCGCGCAATCGAGCAACGTAGAAAGCCTTGGGAAACGCGGAGACTGGACGCCTGCGTGTTCACTGCGTCAGTCGACCAGAATCTCTAGTGTTTTCGTGTTTGCGAATGTGATGATCGATGCTTTATGACTGTTGTGTGCAGTGGTGTCGGGAACATTATGGCAGAGAAGCGAGGATTCAAATATTCGCCTTCCCAACCGAGGAGCAACGGCGTATTCAATAAGGCAATTCCGGAGAAAGTAAGTAAAGTTTCGAGCTCTTCGAAGGGATGCTGGCATATTTTTGTTTTATCCTTGCACCCTTGTACTTCCGAACCGTCATTGTGCCCCGAAGGGCGAGGGTATAGTGAATAACTCCGCTTTTTTGTTTTTGTATTTTTAAGGAAGCATAGTAATTTTTAGAACGAGTTACCACTTCCAAATTGTTTAGAAATATTTTGTTGATTTTAGCATGCGAGTCACCTGCAGTGAGTATTTTGATTTGTGTTCTATTTTTATCATTTGCCATCATTGACTATGATTTAGCAGCGCTGTGATCAAGGGCTCATATTCTGACCTACGTAGCTAATCAATCAATCAATCAATTTTATTTCCTCTCCATCTGAGAGGGGAAGGCAGGGAAAAAAAGCAGCATGTCGCTACTTGACGAAGCCCCCGCCTCCCCTTTACATCCGCAGAAGAAACACAACATATGAGTGAATGAACAATGTAACATATATAAAGACAAGTAATCGAGTGCTTACACAGGACAGTGGTGTCAAATGTATACAGTGCGAAGGGCTAAACAAGGTAAATATAATTCAGGGTAGCACACGCTTGCTCTGAGAGTTTAGAAATGAGCACACATACAATGCACATTGACTTTCAAAAATGTATACGCAACTGCCTCTGCACCTTCAAAACATGACAACACCTATTCAATAGATCACTCAAATTGGTCACGAATTTTCTTTTTGCTTGTGTTTGCCACGGAAATTCCCTTTGCTTCAAGGTTGTTTAAAATTCTCGGAAGAGTAAAAGCCAGTCTCTGGTCACCATAATTGGTTCTGGAGCGCGGTGCGGCCCAGTTTCGAGAATGACGAGTGCTGTATGTTGCGTCCCGCGACTCCAAACCTGAGACTGAATTAAAAACGCTAACAGGGTTGTTTAATGATCTTTTATGTGATATCAAAAGCTTGTAACTATAGTAATTCGTGATTTTTAACGTGTCAAGCTTTTTAAACAAAGATTTCGTGGAGTGATCATACGCTACATTAAATATTATTCGTATTGCCCTCTTTTGCATTATAAAAAGTCTTTGAACGTTCGTTTTTGTAGTGGTACCCCAAACCAGAAAACAATAATCGAAATATGAGCAGAACAGGGCGTGATATATAAGCAGCATTATCGAGGATGGTAAGATATTACGGTATTTATATAAAACGCCTACAACCTTTGAGAGCTTTATGGTTGTGTCCTGCACCATCTCATCCCACAGCATATGTTCATTAAAAGTTACGCCAAGCACTTTAGCATTTTTTACAATTTCCACATCTCGTGAGGCAAAAGAGAGCCCTCCCGGCAGGCTGCTGGTGCAGCTTGTATTTTTTGCGCGGAAAATAATTGCCTTAGTTTTTGCAACAATTATTGTTAATGAATATTCGGTGGTCGAAATGTTTAGATTCTGCAAGAATTGATTAGCTCTTCCTATAATGACGTCGATGCTAGTTCCAGAAAAAAAAAAAAAAAAAAAAAAACTTGTATCATCTGCGTATATTATGTAGTTGACGCTATTATCTATGTTTACTATGTCATTTATAAAAAGATTGAAGAGAAGGGGCCCGAGAATACTCCCTTGCGGTACACCTGCCTTTATTTGGCGCATGTTTGAATGCTCCCCGTCAATTTCAACGTACTGATAACGGTCTTGCAAATAGCTTTCGATTAGGTTCAGGGCAACACCCCTGATCCCACAAAGGTCCAGTTTCTGCAGTAAAGTTTTATGATTAAGGCGATCGAATGCCTTCGAAAAATCGATAAATATGCCTAATGTTAGCAGTTTGTTTTCGATGTTTGTAAGTATCATTTCTTTCTGTTTTAGGAGCGCCAACTCTGTCGAGTACCCCTTTCGGAAACCGAATTGACAAGGGGTAATAATTGAGTGTTTTTCACAGAAAGCATATAGTCTCATGTGCATAATTTTTTCTAGTCCTTTAGAGAATACCGGCAGTACAGACACAGGCCTGTAATTACCCACGTTGTTCTTATCCCCTGCCTTGTGGAGGACGGACACCTTGGCCACTTGCATTCTTTTAGGAAATACCCCATCCTGAAGGGCGAGGTTATAAATGTGGGTCAAACAAGGGACGATATAATGAATTACACGCTTTACAGGCCCGATCGGAATGCCATGCACATCGCTACTTTTACTGTTTCTAAAATTGTTAAATACTGATATCAATTCACTCTCGTCAGTAGGCAGAATAAAAACACTCTCCGAAATTTTATCGACTAGGTCACAAGCATTGACAGAGTGAACGCTATCAACTAAGTCCACGAAATGATTATTGAATCTGTCAGCCAACGCGTCGCCAGTTATGCACTCCCCGTTTACAGTAATCGTTTTAATTGAGTCACTACGAGAGTGAGGTTTTACCAACATGTTCACTTTTTTCCACATGACATCCGTTCTAGCTTCACCCTGAAACATATCGTAATGGTATGTACGCTTTGATTTACGAAGAGCGCTAGTCACCATGTTCCTTTGAATTTTAAATTCGGGGAGGACGCCCAAATGTCTAGTGTGCAGAAATTTATCATAGAGCGCATTTTTTCGATTCATCATTCTAATTATCTCCGAAGTAACCCATGGCTTGCGTGATTTCTTATGCACTCGACACTTCTTGTAGGAAAAGCACCGGTCATAGATATTTGTAAACGTTTCAAGAAAGAGATCATATGCCTGGTCAGCTGAGTCACAGGAAAGAACCGCGCTCCAGTTTGTAAGTTGAATTTCCTCTTCAAAATAGTTGAGTCTTCTTAAGCTTATATCTCGGTGAAAAGCGTAATTTGTGTTCGAGGACTTTTTTGATATATTTTTTAGATCGGCAAACAAATAAATTGGCAGGTGGTCACTGATTGTGGCCCCAATAGCACCAGCAGTTAGGCGTGAATCATCAACATTTGTTATGAACAAGTCTAGAAGCGTTGCATTCGTATGATTTGCCCGAGTTGGTTGGGATATTGGACAAAAGAAACCGTAGGAATTACACAATGACAAAAACTGCAATTGCCGCGGAGATGACGTCATCATATCTATATTAAAATCTCCGCCCAAGTAGAAAGCGACATTGTTTTCACCAATGATCATAAAGAGTTTTTCGATGAATTCCAAAAACAAGTCCATATCACCATTCGGTGGACGATACATAACAGATAATATAGATTTTGAACTTTCTAAAGTCAGAATTTCAAAATCATTTGTAACAGTAGTCAACTGATCTATGACCGTACATTCGAAAGCAGTTTTTGCGTAAATACAAACACCACCCCCACGCCTTAAACAGTGATTTAAGTCATAAACGGTGTATTCATCCAAAGGGTCCATCGTCTCATCAGAACGGCACAACGTCTCGGTTAACATAAGGAAATCAAAAGAGAAACCAAAATCGTCTAAAAAAATATTCAACTCATCAAACTTGTTCCGTGCTGATTGAATGTTTAAATGAAACAGAGAAAGGGGAGTAGTAGAGCGGGCGCTGAATGTTTGCCCTACTTCGTTGGGCAGTGGGTACTCTTTTTTGTTCATGTTATAATGGCAAAAGGACATTGTCTCGATTCGGGTTTAAAATACATCGATTGGTGTCTGGCAGACATGTGAAAAGGTAGGCTCTGACAAACAAGAACATCGCAGACTAAGAAATAAAGCAAAAAAGCAGCAAGCAAATAAAGATCAAAGTAAAAACAAATTGCTGGACGGAGACCAAGACATGACGCTCACCAAGCGAACCAGGACCGGTGTTCCCTAATCCCTATCGACGGCACGGCAGTACGGAGAAAACGAGTACGAGAGGGAGCCGATGCTCGAGGGCCTATTTGTCCTTGGTCCTTTGTTGCCTGGAACTCTGCCTGATCGGCACCCTCGTTTCCCTGGAACAGGTTTTTGGTGTAGGACCGAGCTTGGAGCTAACCACCGGAGCGGCTGCCACCGCTGGCGAAGCGGTCGCCTCCGTTGCTGACTGCGTCGGAGTGGCCGTGTCCTCCGAAGTATCGGCTTTCGGTGTGTCGGGTTTCCCTTGTTCACCAGCCTCCGATTTGTCACGAACTTGTGGCTCCGACGTCTCGGCCACGGCCCCGGGACCCACGACCGCCTCTGCGGCCACTATCGGCTCAGCCGCTATCGCCGCCGTCACCGCCGTCGGGTTTTGCTCGTTGGTCTCCTCCGTCTCATCGTGGTCCATTAGTTGGATGTTTGCCGGGGTGGTCACCCGCCCTCTTGCCCTGGTTGCGTAGGTTGGAGCACAGTCGTCCTCTGTGTGTCCGACTTCCCGGCACAGCCTACACCAAGGAGCCTTGCATTGTCGTCCCATGTGGCCCACCTGCCTGCAGCGCAGGCAAAGAGGCGGCCGGCCAGCCACTGACACAAGGACCGGGTAGCCGGAAACTGTCGCCTGGTGTGGCAGCTCATCCCTGGTCAGCCCGTCGCGAAGCAAGAGAGTAACAATCCTGGTAGAAGTTTCAATCTCGTACTCGCCACCCAGCGCCCGCCACATCTCTCGTTGAATGTCTTTGATCCTGCCGAAGGATCGGAAAACGGCGCTCACCTCTTCGTCGTTCACGTAGGTTGGTAGCCAGTGCACCCGAAGCGATGCCTCAGTCACATTAGGGTCGACGATTACGCATCTCCTCTCCTTCACAGTCAGTTCCCCGAGAGAAGTGAGACGATCCCGTGTTTTCACGTCGTGAAGCGTGCACACCCACACGTGATTCAGTTGAAAGGCGCCAAGAGCCGCCACGTTTTTCATCCCAACTGCGGCGTCCAGAGATCTGGCAAAGTCTCCTATCTTGTAAGGTTTGACCCTAGGGTCGCTGTGCAGGAAGACGGTGGTTGCAAGTCGCTTGCCTGTTGGGAGAGCCGGGAGGGACATCCTGTATTCCCCTTTCGACTGGTCAGTCCCATCCAACGCAGCCGCTCCGTTGTTGCTCATATCCTCGTGCGTCTCTCGGGGAGCTTGGAAAAACACGACTGTCCCGTACAACTTTCAGACGGAGTCTTCTGTGACCGTGAAAAACAACCACTTCCACACGGTGCATGCTGTACAAAAAGTACGCCTTAGAAAGGACGCAAGGTCTGCCCCAGTCAGAAAGCAACTGTCTGTTTTCTCAAAAACTTAGCCTTATTTTAAAGATAAAGCGTGAAGGAACCACGACATCTCTGTAGACCGACATTCTAAAACCCGAAACGGAGGCAAAAAGGAACTTGTCTCATGAGACAAATTAAACATTTTGTCACGTTCATTTATTACGTGCCCTCGGACATGCAGTCAATCAGTCACATTTTGTGTCGCATTTGCTTTTTTCACTTTATTAAAACTACCAGTTTTTTTAATAAAACAAATGACTCCTTAATTAGCGAGCCGTCACTTATATTCATATATTTTAATACGAAAGCGTCCGTCCAACCTGTGGTGGGAAATCGAGAGCGTGCTGTTACTTTTATGTTATCTACCAGGAAACCACCTGGAAGGCGCTAGGCGTAAAATACTATTTCACATATTTCCTAGTTGTGTGGTAAGCGTGCCCGTCAAAAATATGTTTCAGATTAAAATATATGTGATTGCAGTCCAGCGCATTGGTTTTACAACTTCGATTAAGTTAAATTATTGTGGAAAGGGTGTACTCGCTAAACGTTATCATTAGTGTTTTCAGTCGGCGTATCTCAATAGGTGAACTGCAGTAGGAGTTGTTATATGATTTAATGTTAAAATACTTTAATTCGATTGATTACGTCGTTGTCACGCGCGGGTAAGTGCCATTCGTAAAATGTCTCCAATCAAAGCGTACAATATCTCCAGTCACGCGTCAGAACAACGGAGCCCAGCGCCCAGCCGCCTGTCGCTTTTCCCCTCGCTAGCCTAACTACAGTGACCACACGGAGCGGGCGCGCAGGCTGTATAGTTTCTAGAAAATGTTGGCTCTCTAGGGCTGGAAAAACCAGTTATCGTTTATTTTGAAAACTTTTTACTCAGCTAAGCGCGTTCTTTGAAATCTTTAATGCGATGATTACACCATCTTCGCGAACCTCTGGATTAAATCTCAGAACGATACCTTACCAAGCTTATGTAAGCGGTCACTTTAATAAAGGCTTCACCCGGATTCGGGGGCACGCGGTGAATACCTTACATATCACCGAAAAATAAAGCGGTCAGCTTAAATGAGAAAAATTTAGTCACCGAAAGAAAATATGAACTTTTTGTTTAGAAAACAAAAACAATCAATGCACGCCGGAAAAAAAAAGAAGCCTAAAACCGGCCGAACTTTTCTACGTTGAACCACATCTCGTCATCAACGTGCACCGAGTGTTTTACACATGATGTCGTGAGACCATAACGTCATGTGACGTCGCCGTTTGACTTAACGCCACAGTGTCATGTGACGTCATGGTGACGCTTTGACGTAACGTGTTTGAGGGGGGGGGGGGGGGGTGTTACGACAGACATAAGGGCCCCGGGTGCCGGATGGCCTATGCTACGCCACTGCGCGGGGCACAATGACGTCACGCGACACAATGACGTCACGGTACGACTCTACAGGAAACACAGCTGCGGATCCGCTGCGAAACCTCATCACGACTGCTCTTACAGTGAAACTATAAAAATGCTCACCTTTTTCCATCCGTCTACCTGCAGAAATGTGTCCAAGATATTGCCTTCTGGTGCTGGAAAGTCTGCGAAGTAAACCCCTATGCCTTCCGTTTGTTGGTGTGAAGAACTCATGTTAGAGTCGATGTTCTGAAGGCCGGGTAATTTGCTCAGCGGGATGGGCATCATCGACCACCGACTCAAAACCTTTCCGGACAATGTTACGTTCGATATAATGCCCTGTAAAAAAAAAAAAGAAAGAAAAAAAAACGTTTGCGTTTTACTGCTAAGGCAGTGAAACCCCCATCTTTGGTATGCATGTAATCTCGTTTGTTTGCTTTTTTATTATTGCAGTCTGTTCAGACAACACATTTTGTCTGCAGTACCGAGGCAAAAGACCAGGAGGTCTGACGATGCCTCGGTACCGCTACATTAATGAAATATTAAAAAAGACAATGAAACTCGTCGACAGCAGAGCACACTAAAACAAAAACGCGCTCTTAAATAATATATAATGAATAACAAAATATACATATCAATGACATTTATATAGTACACATTTTTGATACTATAATACTACAAAAATAATATGCATACAAAAAAAGCAGAGATAGCAAAGAGGATAAAACCAGATATTTCAGATCAGTTTGGAGCATTTGTGGGCAACAGCTGTTGCCCACAAATGCACACAATATTGGGGCGATATTCGCCTCGAGTCGGGAAAGTCGTGCGAGTATTGCCAATTTTTTGGTTGTATCGGGCAAATTGTGCCGGTACCATTATGATTATGCCGATGTCGACGGAATATCTGTTATATTCCGGCGACGCAACCATGATATATATGGTACACGAACCATGTTTTTCCCTGAATATCGTTTCTGAATCGGCAATAACTGCGCAGTATTAGGCATTTTCGGTCGATTCGAAAATGATGGTGAAAGAAAGCCGGCACCATTTTGACACGGCCGATGTCCATAGAGTATGTTATATTGCACCGACGTCGTCCTGATTTATTGTTTACGCAAAACGGGTAACCACGATTGACACGAATATTGTTTATTTTTCTTCTTCCCAAAAAGAGAACTTGGAAAGGGAGAGGAGAGAGAGGGGACGACAGGAGCGAGAGAGGAGGCATAATAAAAGGGAGAGTGAACCCGACCCTTTTAGTTCAACGAATTCCGGAACTATACGTAACCACCCGTGACCAGACTCGCTGGCGCATTGGAAAGCAAACTGGGGAAGGGGGAGGGAGAGAGACGGTGTTGGGACGGGCTTCTCCTCTCCTGATCACGTGTTGTTTACGAGTTTCGCCTGCACGCTGACTAACCTGGACTAACGGTCTTTCTTTTGTCTTATGTCCGGTATTTAAGTGCATTCGCGGAACAAGTCCTGCTACGGTTTGAGTGACATGTGTGGCAACTAGTCATCGATGACACTGGTCATTATCGATAGACCCCTCTCTCAACAAAGAGACTTCTTGGAGTTTGTGTTCAAATGTTTTTGTGGCGGATAGAGCGGGACGTATGGATACGATCGACAGGTCAGAAACAACTTATTTATGTGTTTTGTTGGTCATGGAGGACGGGAGTAAAGTGCCGCAGTCAATTTTTTTTAAAAGTCTCGTGATAGACTGGAGTCTTGTTCTTTGTTGTTATCCGCGTGCTATTGCATCAACATTTGTAAATATGCGTGTTAATATTCTAGTTTTTACTGAAAGGTGAATAAAAAGTTTGTGATTATTCAAAGTGCGTTTTTGGTGCTTATGTGTTTATTTATACTAATGTTATTTTATTGCCTTTACCGCGTTTATACTAGAATCATAACTGTATTAAGGTAATAGTATTATTGTATACAAAATAAGTTATATTTTGTTCTAAGGCAGCTCTAGCCCATAGAGAGAAGTAAATTAGTTAACTAAATAGGAAGTTTAGTGCCCCTGCCACACTGAAACGTTCATACATTTTCATTAAAAGATATGGGATTTAATCAGTTCGCGGTTTTGATCGATTATACGAGCGTCGCAGGCTGATTTGTCGACCCCATAATGTAATTCGATCGAAATTACATTAATTTTGCCATGTGGCCGGGGTACAATGCAAGAATTTAGTGACTGCACGCTATAACAGTCGCTTACATGATCGTGACACATGTCTAGCCGTGTCCGTGTTGACTACGTCTACCTGAATTTTAACTGTGATCTGTTTTGCTGTGTCCAATCATGCATTCCTACAGCAATAATTGCGTGACTCAATGTTTTCGACCTAAAACAATCACATTTTTCTATAGACGTCTTATACGCATGCCTCGTGCCATTTCGCACCGATTATTTAGCGGTGTAATGTTTTGCCTGTGTAATAAAATGTTTTCTAGACCCGTTGCTATGTGCAGCTTTTATTTTTGCTGATAAGACACGCATATGTGACTGAAAGCGCGTTACGACGGTCGTTCCACGCGACTGGCCTTCGCTTCGACGCGCGCCCGCGATGGCCTCCCTTTGCGACGTCACGAGCAGAGAGCTACGGCCTTAGCTTCTAGGAGGTGTTGGTTAGTGTGCTGTTAGACTGATGTTTGTATGTGCCGTGTATGTGTATCCGTTCAATGTATATGTTCAGCTGATGCTTGTGGTATGCGTAATGTATCTACATGTGTGTATAATAAAGGTGCCAAAAAAGCCCGAAGCGTAATGGTGGCGTGAGCAAATGAAAATATTTTGTAGCACAAACATTGGGCGGTATCTATAGTCCGTTGCAACTCAAGAAGGTAGGGCGAGGGTAAGAGGGGCCGGGGAGGAGGAAGCAGATGGAACACCTAGTGTTCCGTCGTCTTCCTCCTTTTCGGCCCGTCTTACCCTCGCCCTACCATCTTGGGCTGCAACGGACTCTAGCGCTGACGCTCCAAGTACTCTGTAGATAATCGTGCAATATCTGGCGGGTGCTCAGACGACACTGCCAGTATTCGATTGACATACGTGATGCCCGGCGGATACTCAGCCGACTCTCTAATTACTTTGTGGATACACGGGTAATATCTGGCGGGTACTCGGATTGTACTCGATTGACGCGCGATTCCCGGCGGATGCTCAGCCGACGCTGGCGGTACTCCAGTGATATTGTGCTGGTACGGCCCCACTTTTCAAACGATATTGTCTGGACATCGTGTGGATGGGAAGAACCGTATATTCGGAGTATTTGCCAACAATATTGTGAAGATACTCGCCTTGTATTCCTTTGCCGCTTGGGAGAGTATCCCACTTACTATAAATTACATTTGCTAGTTCTTTTTTCATACTTTTTTTATATGTTGAAATGCTTCTAAAACAAAGTGAAGGACTAAATTCAGACTTTTTTGAGACCTTGTAACACCAAGCGTGTACAGCTTTCGTAACTATCATCTTCCAATGATTCTTTTTTTTTTTTGTCGTGTTTAATGCGTTTTTTTGTGTGAAACAGTGTCGGTGAAATAGACGCTTTTCAATTCAATTCATGTTTGTTTACCATATTTTACAATGGTGGGGGCTGGGAGAAAAAGGCTGCGTGGAAAGCTTGACGGCTTCCTAGCACCACAAAAGTTTCAGCAGCATTGGCGATGCGAGTACACACACAAGTTTTACATATTACGAGTATATATATTGGAAAAAAAGAAAGTTAACAATATTAGCTAATGAAGAGAACAGTGCATAAGAATACAAAACAGGAAATACCATACAAATGCAACTCTCGTTCACTCGTGACACAAAACATGAGAAATGTGCGTGCCCTCCACTAGCTGTTCCG
The DNA here is from genome assembly GCA_013358835.2 of Ixodes persulcatus. Taxonomy (NCBI): domain Eukaryota; kingdom Metazoa; phylum Arthropoda; class Arachnida; order Ixodida; family Ixodidae; genus Ixodes; species Ixodes persulcatus. The sequence continues at coordinate 20,026 of JABSTQ010007019.1, read as the reverse complement.
GCGATATTATTTGAGGCCGCCATTATTTAGTCGTGCACAGTGAACATGAATTGGACACGAGCGCCGGGTCAGTGTTTGGCGCATACTCGGGTCCGCATGCATTCGACGCGAGCGCTGCATCAAGTCTCGGCATTGGCTCGGATCCAATGGTGCGCTTCGGTCAGAAAGCAATGCCGAAATTATGGCGGCCGCCATTGTTTCTTGAAGGATTCTTGAAGGTCTATTATGCAAGCAAATATGAGGGTTCAGACAAAAGTAGTCCTTTGAAAACTCAAATATTAGATACTTACGAGCAAAGACCACACAGGAAGGAGACTCCTTCCTGTGTTTACTTTGTGCTGCATTGTAAATACGCGAAACCAACTAGCCCAACAGCTCAATTTCAAATGTTAGTCAAACACAGCGAATTAAAAAGAAAAAAAAAGTTATCCACTTTGTATTGGAACAAAGAAGAGAAATAGGCAGGAAATTTTTTGTTTTTTAGCGAGTGCAAGAGGGCGTTAGGTTTTCTGAATATTTTAAATATCTGACCGCATTTTTGCATCTTCTGTCTTAGGATTACGCCAGAACATACAGCCGTACTCGATTAATATCGGCGTCTGAAATACACGTATTTTCCTTTCGTGTCCTGTGCTCGATCCCCTACCTTCGTGTCGTTGTTTCCGTTTGCGTCGGCGATCCGTCCTTGGTTCTCGACAACGATTGCCAGGTTCTGTCCTTTCTTGATGGGAACTAGAACGTCGTAGATATTGTCCATGCGAGATAATAGCCCCTTGTATTCCTGAAATAAAAACAATAAGAACAAGGACACGATTATTTAATGTAAATATGAGTTACGTTACTGAGTGTTGTAAACATATAAATAAAACCGCGCAAACGAACACAAGGACAAGTACAGGGTGTCACAAAAAAAAAAAAAACATTTAAAGGGTTTTTTTACCGCAAAAATAAACTAGGGATCGCCGAACGCTCATTCTCCGCCCAAAGGTAGCGCTAGAGGTCACAACCAGATGCCAAAGTTTCAGCCCGATCCGATGCCTTAATCAAAAGTTATGAGTTATTTTCTGAAACTTTTAATGAAAAAAATGGCGGCCGGCGGAGTTTTCAAATACATGGGGCTCTATAAAACCAGAAACCGAAAACGGGCGAAAATGTGCTCCATTTTCCCATCGAAATTTTCAGAAAATCACTTATAACTTTTGAATAAGGTATCGGATCGGGCTGAAACTTTGGCATCTGGTTGTGACCTCTAGCGCTACCTCTGGCCGGAGAATGAGTGTTCGGCGATGACTAGTTCATTTTTGCGGTACAAAAAAACCTGTACATTTTTTTTTCGTGACACCCTGTAGAAGAAGTGACACAGACACAGCGCTGACTCACGACTTACTCTTTTTTTTTGTCTTCTTAAAACAGATGAACATAAGAAGACAAAGAAATAAAAGTAGAAGGATCCAACATGTAGGACATCTTCACTGTCATGTGCCATCCGAAGAATTTCTAGAAAGTCTACAATTACAAAAAAAAATGAAAAAGACGTAAATAGTAGAGAAAAATATAACTATACATCGTTCCACCTCAGGTCTGAGCAAAGCCAAAAACTACAGCGTGAGCCCTCATACGTCCCTGAGCTTTAGCTAAAATAGAAACTGAAAAGAGTTCAAATTACTTAATTCCCAAATGTATCTGAGCACAAAACTGAATACTAAAAAATGGTAGCGCGTTAGTTTCTGGATGTTCTCCAGGCAATTTGTTTTACAATTAACAATCAGACAGCGAACAACAAGAAAGGAAAAAAGAAACCTTCAAAACTCAGATAAACTCATCAGTAAGGGTGGAAAGTTGTATTCTCATATCGTCTGTTTTTACTAATACCCCCGGGTTTCCATACCATAAAAACAAACAAAATAAAACTATCGATTTCTACCAGTCTTTTGTAGCAGTACAACCTCTGTAGGACACATCCGTTTTCTTATATTGTAGACACCCTGTGCATTCACAGTAATCACTCACATGCACTTCTGCTCTGTTATCTAAAAGGCCAATGCTTTCTCTTACGGTTAGACACAAACTAATGGCCAGGGTCTTTTATGGCGTAAAGCACTGTCAGAAACATAGGCCTGCTGACTACGAGACGGGGATGCCTTTGCTGCCCTTTTTACCGCAAAAGCACGAGCGTACCTCAAAATATTTCAGTCTAAATGTGTCAGCAATCACATGTAGCTAGCTTATCAATAACCATGCAAGTTGGTCATTCTTTCGACCTTCAGAAACCTTCGTATAAAGGAACAGAAGTAACTTGCAAGTAAATTAACAAGCGAATATCAGATGCTTGCAGAAAGTATACTAGCTACATTACTATAGTACACACGGTTGAAACTATTTGTATGAAATTACCTGATTCCCTGAAGTGTATAGTAACTAGGGATGCCGCGAACCACCCTAGGTTTGAATTCGAAAGGTTTCGATATTTTCAAACCGAACTGATGTTAGAAATCGAAAGGTTTCGATATTTCCGACCGTACGGAGATTCGAATTCGAAAAATTCGCAACTTTCAAAAATCGTGGAGTTTCGAATTCGAAAGGTTCTAAGGTTTCACGGTTTCTAAAAGTTCGGGTTCGATTATTTCGAATATATTTTTACTTGAAGTTCGAGAAAATCGAAAATTTAGAACTTTCCTTACTTCAAATTCGAGAGATTCAAATGTTTCGAATTTGTTTGGATCTGAAATTCGAAAAATTCGAGCGTTTCGAATTCTTATAGACATAAAGTTCGTGAAATTCGAAGATTTCGAATTTCTTACTATATAAAGTTCGAAAAGTTCGAAGGTTTCGATTCTCTTTTAGGACTAAATTTGAAAAAAAAAAAAAAAAAAAACTTCGAAGGTTTCGAATTTCTTTTAAGTCCAAGTACGCAAAGTTCGAAGTCCGGTTTTCATGTTCCGCCACAGTTCAGTTTCAAATAACGTTTTCACGCCTCACTGGTTTTCACGAAATCAGGTTTAGAAAAGTTAGGGTGTGATATTTAGACTCCGCGAAGTTGGTCAGGCAATTAAATGAGACGACGAGTGTCCCTAATGTGCTGGAATATTTGCCAGTGCAGAGTGACGTGTGCAGATCAGTAATTGTGACCGCCAGCCTGGGGGGGTCTTTAACGTGCATCACGCAGTAGTGATCACACGAATGCACTGTTTAACGATACTCATCCAGTTTGAAACGGCCAGGCGCAGGCAGGTGGTTGAGGCTGAAAAAAACCTTGAAGCGATCTGGCAAACTGCCTCCCTACCCCCTTGAACGCTGGTAGTAATCCGCTCGAACGCCGCCCGAGTGACGCTGGCATATAGTAAGTTTAGTTTCTACATGATGCAAAATCCTGATACTGGGAATGAAATTTGAAAAAAAGTATAAAAATACAGAAAAAAGGGGACAGGACAACGCCTCATAAGCAGCACTGGGAATTAAATTTGAAAGAAAAAGTGTAAGAAGGCAGAAAAAAGGGGACAGGACAATGTCTCAAACTCAGCTCAGGACAACGTCTCAAACTCAACTCAGCTGAAAACTCAGCCCTGTACAACTTCTCAAACTCAACTCAGCTGATTTTGAGACGTTGTCCTGTCCCCTTCTTTCTTTCTTCTCAAACTATTTCTTTCGAATTTCATTCCCAGTCTCGGGATTTTGCATCATGATCAACATACACCAGCTCGTCTGCACCTTGACATTTTTTTTAGTTTGTAATCGCTGTGGAGGTTTATTTTCCGTGACAAACGAAGCGCCGAGCAAAAAGCACAGAAGCTGACACAACTTGAGCTCGAGGAGCGTTCAACCATACCAGTGGCCTCGGAAGAGGAAAAATGAGGGGGAAGGGGGGGGGGGGGGGGGGGCTCCAGTCTCCTTCCCCCCCCCCCCCCCTAGATATTTCGAACTGTTAAAGAAAACAATACGGGGAAAGAGGGCATGGTCCAGCTTATATTAATCTGAAATTATTTATCCATATGTATAGCTACAGTCGCTCTTCACGGCATAAAAGATCGCGTAGATGTTCATTGTTAGAAACTCGTTGTCAGAAGGAACTACTCGTCGCATGCTCGGTGGTTCGGAAGTTCAAAGCTATGTCTTTTTGACCTAAATAACTGTGCCATTGGTAAAAATAATAAATAAATAAACATAACAATAAATGCAAAAAATAAAAAGCTGGAGAAAAAAATTATCAAGAATCCGCCGGAAGTGTTGTATTCTTGCATATTCAGAGGCCCAAAACTACGAAACAAGTTTCTCCTATCAAAATGTGTACAGGCTAAAAGAAACACGTCACAAAAACGTGAAATAAAAAATAAAATAAAATAATAATAAAATGTTTATTTTTGTGATGTGCCCAATTTGAACAATATTAGAAATTTTTTTTCCCTGAGTTAATTTATTCCTCAACGTGAAAAGAACAATAGATACATTAATTTGTATTCTGCAGATGGTACTGATATGTGCTGTCTGTGGTGTTAATTTAAATGCAATACCTCAAACAATTTCGACGAAAAAAATTACCAAGTTTAGGGCATAATTGCCCGTAAATACATGTTTGGATATTTCGTCGAAGCTCGTCTTGAACAACAATAATCATATCTTAAGACGAAATTTACCTAGGCTATACATAGATCATTCTTAAAAAGTTTAACATCTCTACCATAAATAGCTTCGGCTATAGCGCGCATCAAATATGACACAAACGACAATTGTCAAAAACGCGTCGTCCTTCCTCGGTCCTTCGGGAATCTATTTTTTTAAAACCAAGCATGCCAGATGATTGAAATAAACGCGTAATTGTCTTTCGCAAGGAATGCGGCACCGCACGTAAAAATGCGAGAAAAAAAAATTACGAATGTACCTCACTGCTTGAATCCAAATGAAACTACCCACCCGTCTTTCGAAGTTCGACGAACTTCAAACTTTTACCCAAAAAATTTGAAATTCGTCGACCTTTTGACTTGTCAGGAATCGGAAGTTCGACAATTTTCGAATTCTTTAGATTAATAAGTTCGAAAGTTCGAAAATTATCGAATTTCTTAGCGTAGGAAGTTCAAAAGTTCGACAAGCATCGAATTTTGCAGCGTAATAAGTTCGAAATTTCGAAAAGCGTCGAACTTCTTAGTTTAACAAGTTCGAAAATTTGACTTCCGTCGAATTTCTCGATATAGAAAGTTTGAAATTTCGAAATCTTTCGAACCTTTCGAACCGCTTGATTCGATCATCGAACCTTCGGTTCGAAAAAGGTTCGCGGCATCCCTAGTAGTAACCGTCCACAGGGGATTTAGGATGCGTACAAGTGCGGTTGGCTGAGAGTGAAAGTGAAAGACAGTGCAAGGGCAATTAAATAAGCCACACTTCAGCCGTCTTGGTGCTTGAAATAATTGTCGCCAATTATCCGGAAGATTATGTTATATTGCAAAAAAGAAACGGGTTTAAATCCCATATAAATGTTAAACGCCCGTGCGGCAGAGCAAGACGAGATAGCCTGAGCTTCCTGACGCTGTCCTATACACGTCAAAACGTCTCAGCTTTTAATCCTAACAATCGCCAATGGCGCCAGCTCCGCACTAGCACCAGAATGTCTGTCCCCATAACTAACTCAGTGAATGTAGTCCAGATACTGAAAAGGTTTCTTAGCAACTCTATACTCGTTGTATGTAAAAAAAAAAATCAAATTTGTTCGTTATTTATGCGCTGCGCGACGTAGTCTGTGACTGTGGCCCATACTTAGTGACGGGCGCCATTGACACCGTCATCACTTCTCCCTCGTTCAAGAAGGCGTCAGGTCGCCATTACGCCATGCCTCCTGTAACCGCCGATTTCGAAGTCCTATTAAAACTCGTTCACTGAAACAACTGACTCGTAAGACTACGCAAGTAAGTCGATAGACGTCATATGGTGTCAGAAGTGGAATGTCACACGAAGACGGACTCTGGCCGCCGCAATCACTGGATACGAGCACCAATGACTGCACCACGTGGGAGGACTGGCTGCAGTCATACCAGTGGTACGAAACCGCCGTGCAACTCGAGAAGACGCCGCCGGAAGTGCAAGTGGGAACCTTTATGGAGTCATCGGAACCGAAGCTCAAAAAATCTACCGAACGTTTCAGTTAACATCATCAACGCGAAGTTCACGGCGCACTTTGCGCCGCGCATCAACCATGCCTACAAGACGTATAAAGTTAACCAGATGGCACAGAAAGAAGGAGAATCGTTAACGGACTTCGTGACTGCCGCACGACTACAAGCGAACAGATGCAATTTCGATCCACTCACGGAAGAACTAGATTGAATCATCGTCGGCGTGCAAAATGACTACATCAGAGAAAAACTCCCGACGGAGCCAGCCATGGACTTCAACGAGGCAATACACCTTTGCAAGGCAAATGAGCAGGCGACTCAACAAATCAAAGACATGACGACGCATTGTACGAAGGCCGTCGACTCACTGCGACCCAGAACGGAGCAAATAAAGGAGACCACAGCCGACAAGCAGACGCCAAAACTGCCGTCGGAAAAATGAGCTAAACAGACGCCGCTGGCAGAAAGATAAGTTTCAGGAACTGTGGCTACTTCGGAAGCCAGCATCAGAGAGGAAACTGCTCAGCATAAGGCAAGAAGTTAAACACCTGCAACAGAACCGGGCAATTCGCAGCTGCCTGTACAACAGGCAAGAAAAAACAAAGAGAAGTTTACGCCGTTGGATGCAAAGACTCGGATGAAGAAATGTTCATCTCACAAATTGAGAAGGAAAAGGACAACACAAGTGAGGGCTGGTACGAAAGCATCGCATTGCCTCGTAAAAAGACGGTAAAAATTAAGTTGCAAACAGTCTCAGCTTCAAGACAAGACAATCGCCAGTGAAACGCATCCTCTCCACCACCCAACGCAGACTTTACGTCACCGGCGAGTGCATAGCTCCGTGCAAAGTACGGGACAAGTAACCGCTCATTCCGAAGTCCTAATAAAACGCGATGACTCAAACAACTGAGTCCTTAGACTGCGTGAGTGAGTCAATAGACATCACATATTCCTTACAAGATTTGATTACTGAAAAAAAGAGACTATACCCTATTGAAAAATCCGGCAAAAACTTCCAGTGACATTCGGTGGAAACGGGTTAATTTCCACTCATTTTCACCAGAAACCTGCGTAGTTTACCAGTTTTTTGGTGGAAATATTGCCGGCCGCCACTTGCAGTAACCAGATTTCGCTGGACCTTTTACCGGAGCCACTTACGGTTAAAATCCGGCAAAAACGTCCAGTGACATTCGGCGGAAACGGGTTAATTTCCACTCATTTTCACCAGAAAGCAGCGTAGCCACTTTCGCTGGAAGTTTACCGGAACCACTTTCGATTACCCGCCGCTGGAATCCTACCGGAAGCCACTCTCGTTTGCCGGACACCGAACATCACTGGAAGCCGTTGCAAGGGGAACTGCTAAAGTCAAGGAGGCCAAGACGAGCAGGGGGACAGAGTTTGTAATGGCGGCCGCCAATGCAGCGGCACTCTCGTGAGTGCGTGTTTTAGCTCGAAACGACTTTGCAATTCTGCAAGAAGTGCTTGCAGCACACTGTACGTGTTAGGGACAGGCACATCCGCTTCGGAGGCGCTGCGAGCGGGCGTTCTCCGCGCGCGCGTTGGCTTTCTCTGTTGCTATCGGCGCCGCGCAACGCTCTGAGAGTTTAGCTTAGTCAGTTAGTTTCTTCTGCGCTCTCGTCGCACTGTCGGTCGGCGCTCGCCCGGCGGCGACGTTCGCGCTGCGGGCGCACGGATACAATACTTGGACAACTTGGATACCACTTGCCCGCCGGAACTTCCCGATGCACTCAACACTGTATACTGTGCTTGTGCGTGCTGTGTGTGTGTTCCGTGCACCGTGTTTGGTGACGACGCGCGCCTTGCATTGTCTGTTGCAGTCGGGGGCAGCGCTTCGAGAGTTTAGGTTTCTCTCCGCTCCCGTCGGACTGCCGGCCGGCGCTCGCCCGGCGGCGACGTTCGCGCTGCGGGCGCACGGATACAATACTTGGAAACTCGGATACCACTTGCCCGCCGGAACTTCCCGATGCACTCAACACTGTATACTGTGCTTGTGCGTGCTGTGTGTGTGTTCCGAGCACCGTGTTTGGTGACGACGCGCGCCTTGCATTGTCTGTTGCAGTCGGGGGCAGCGCTTCGAGAGTTTAGGTTTCTCTCCGCTCCCGTCGGACTGTCGGCCGGCGCTCGCCCGGCGGCGACGTTCGCGCTGCGGGCGCACGGATACTGACGCGCCTATCGTTGCCCTGGATGGATACCCACTGACCTCGGCGTTGAATGTTTATATAGTGTGAAGCTGCCGACCCTTCGCAGTTTGGCTCGCCATCTGGATGCGCCGGTGTGCTTGGTGACGATACTTGGACAACTCGGTCGTGGTTTTGGCTAAGCGTGCTACTGACGCCTGGTGCACCCGAGGCGACGGCATCAGGGACGACATCGTGAGTGTGCCGGGGATTTCCCTCCGGCGGCGGATGTTCGCTCCGCGCGGTCGTGGTTTTCGCAAAGCGTGCTACTGACGCCTGGTGCACCCGCGGCGACGGCATCAGGGACGACATCGTGAGTGTGCCCGGGATTTCTCAACGACGGCGGATGTTCGCTCAGCGCGTTCGTGGTTATCGTTAAACGTGCTGCTGACAGTATACGTGTGAGTGTCCGTGTGGTGCACCTGCCCGGTTTTATTAGTTGAACTACCGTGCGTCTAGGAATTTACCCAACGGCATTGTGAGTACCTTGAAAGATTTCTTTTGCGGCAAATGACTTGGTTGTTCCTATTTGGACTGATTACGTTTGTCTACAGCTCTGCAAATTGTTTTACTGGTATCGACCCTGTTAAATAAATACATAGAACCTTCAGGTCTATATGGACTAACCACTTTAATTGTTAGCGAACCGTCCAGCATCTGGTAAACATACACCAACCACGGTTCACCGGCTTCCTCCTAAGTGCCTTCCGTTGACATCCAAAAAAAGAAAGAAAAACACGGTAAATTCCGGCCAATCTGGTGATCTTCTGGTAAATTCTGGCTTTACTGGAAGTGAAAAGAGTCCCATAATCCAGTAAATTAGGATTTTAATGGAAATATACTTCCGGTAAAACTCTGGTGACATTCTGGTAAAATATCTGGTAACATTCCGGTAAAAAGCCGGTAACATTCCTGTAAAACAACCGGTGACATTCCGGTAAACTGCGGCTTTACTGGAAGTGAAAACAGTCCCATAATCCAGTAAAATAGACTTTTACTGGAAATGACATTCCTGTTAAAATTATTTTTTAATAGGGTATGCTTATGACGCTTGAAACGCGCACGTCTGGATAAAAAGGGCTTGAGGTACACCTAATAACTTCTTATGAGTTGTGAATGCAAAAGCACGCAAGCCGCTCGTCCGCTCCCTTATTTCGTCTGCTGCATACTTTTCGTCGCCGGTCAGCGCGCGCGCACTCCTGGGCGCGCTGACCTTGGACGCTCCGTGTTAACGGCGCGCTGACGGACACGCAGCGCCATGGGGTGAGCGGTCGTTGAAACTGACACACTGCGGCCAATGGGAGCCTCGTCGAAGGGCACCAGCCAATGGGACTGAAGCCGAAATCCATCAGCTTTACACCGCTCCTTCGGGATCGGGAAATGTAGGTGCCGTTGGCTAGCTTTTCACGTGGTTTCATAGCTGGGAGCTGGCTTCACTTGGAGAAAGGATATAATATAATTGGGGTTGTGCTGAAATGTATACAGCGAGTCGTCGGTGAGCAACATTTTTAATGCTGCGACGAGTCACTCGCTGTAGATGAGCAATTTAGCCCGTGCAGTACAACCGCTAGCCTGGGGTCTTTAACGTGCACCACGCAGTAGTGATGCACGACCGCACGCCGGTACGATGCTCATCCAGATCGAAACGGGCAGGGGTGGGGATTGAACTTGGAGAAAGGATTCAAGGTGCCGTTTGGCGCGGCTCGCTCCGTGAGACAGTTAATGCTTTCGCATTAATAACACGAAGATCATGTAAGGTGCATCTACATATATCTTCATTCAGCACGCGAAGTGGCAGATTAGTAACGCTCCGTGAGTAGCCGGACTTTTTTTTTTTTTTACTACTGTTCTTGAGATGAATTCGAATATGGGCGGCACAGGATGTCTTCTAGCTGTATCGATAGAAGAGAAAGAGGGTCCATCAAGAAAAGAAAAAGGGGAAACAATAAGTTTGCAAGCTCACATTTTCGACGTAGACGTAACCACGGTCTCGAAGTCCGGGTATGTGCAGAACCGCCGGGTCCCGAGGCCGAAAAGAGATCTTCGTGTAGTAGATCATTAAGCCGTGACCCTGAAACATCAACGCGTTTTTTTTCTCCTTTTAGCTTTTGTGAGTCTGTATGCATAACTGTGGAAGAACGGTAATTTCTCGACAAACGATTATTTAATAATAGAAATGCGTGGCGGTCTAACTCGTCCAAACGAGTTAGACCGCCACGCATCAAAGGGTTCCCTTCGATGGCTACGATCAATCGAAGGCAACGCAATGGCGCGTAAAGTTCTGACCTATCGCGAGGGGTGCAGGGATGTGTAACCACGTGATACGTTCACGACGCTGGCTATGCTGGGATGACTCGTAGCCAGGGTGGAAAAAAATTCAGTTTTTTTAATCGAATAAATCAGATTTAATTATTTAAATCACTTAAATTGTATTTAAATCACGACAGCTAGAAAATGGTTATTCTTTATCACGACTCGCATTTCTAAACATTGCAAATTGATTGACTAATCCGTCCGATCGCTGATAACAATGCGGAAAAAAGAATTACTGCAAACTTAAAATGTAGTTTGTATTATTAACTGTTTTGAGTGTAAACCCGTCATACTAAACAAAAAGCGCTTGATCTTTTTTTTTTTTTAATTTAGCTGAATTTTTTACAGCGGAGCTGCTAAGGGCTAGTTTCCCCAGGATCGTGACCCCCGCAATGAAATGTCGACACAAAACTGGTTTCCGCCGTCGCTCATAGATGGCGGTAGCTGTCCAGAGTGTTGTGTGTGCCGGTTGTCCGCTTGCCGCCGTCGCTCATAGATGGCGCAATCTTTCGAGCCTTTCCACTCTGGCTTGGCGACTTGCGGCAGGCCATTACTTCATTCCCACCATATAGTACAGCTTCGCTGGTCTTCCTTCTTCACCAGAGCAGAAAGGCTGAAAGTTTTTGTTTAATTCTTTTCACGTTTTAATTTGCTTACAATCAACGTTCATTTTCTAGCTTTTATTTCTTTTTTTTCGCGTTCCAGTTTGCTTGCAATCGGAAGTTACGTCACTGTCGAACGAACTGAGGTGGAAAGAAAGCTCAATATGATCCGATTTGCTCAGAAGAAAACTACTTTCTTCTCGTTTTCAGCCTCATCTAAATCTTTCTCGCTTGCCGATTGCTTCATTTAGATACTACCTAAATGAATGCAGATAGAAAGCGTCAAATAATAAAGGAACGGAAAAAAAAACAAAAAAAACACGAGTATCAATACTTATTTTTGCGGGGAAGATTTGATTGGAAACATCGCAGTCAAACTGATATAATGTAAATCACGATATAAATCTTGGTATAGATCATGATTTTAATCGTTCTAATTTTTTTCCACCCTGCGGTTCATAGGAGAGCGAAACAGAGTATCGTCTTTGTTTTGCTAAGTTATGGAACCTTCCCTGCGATATGGAACACGTTCACCTGCTAGTTAGTGACAGCTGAAGAGGCGTGGCCTGCTAATTATACGGCTTCTGCTTTTTCATTCGTTCTGCCGTGCGCATACCCTGCCTATCGGCCGATGCCGTAGTCGTAATGACCGCGGAGTGATGATAGTAGAGAGCTTTAGGGAACCGTTTTCGCACACCTGATACGGTACGAACGGCGCCTGTGCTACCGCAGACGACTCGCACATGCGCAGTGCGTACCGCACGACCCACCGTACCGTATCGGATGTGCAAAAATAGTTCCCTAAAACTCTTTAAATAAGATACATCCGGATCTCGTCACACCCCGCGTTCCTCAAGTTGTCGGTGCATACGGAACGCTTCTTTGTGCAGCCCGTGTTTTCACTTTTAAGGCAGATAACGATGTCGAACGTACGTGGCCAACTTGTTCGAATGACAAAGGAAACTCGGAGGAGGTGACGGATCCCGTCGTCATGATATCTTTGAGGCCCATCACCTGGAACAGGAAAATGCAATCGGTGATCATTGAACGGGTCGTCAAGTTGTACATTTTCAAGAAGCACCTAAAATACAGTGATGAGGGGTAAATAAAAAAAAATAATAAAGTGCGGTATATTTGTTTTGTAGTGCCAGCGGGTCTCTTTCCGTTTATCGTGAACACTGAGTGCTCTCTTATTGTAAACATTGGCGTACATAAAGTACTATGAACAAGTTATGGAACATTTTACTATAAACAAGTTATGGACCAGAGGAGACCGCACTTTAAATATAAACAACTTAGGCGTGAAAAACAAAACACCGCAACGGAAAGGAACAGCGCAGTAAACTAGGACAAAGAAAATACAATCACGACAGAACAAAGCTGCGGTTATGTGTTTTCTTTGTACGCGATTACTGAGGGTTTCGTCCCTATCATGTACTAGAAAGTATGAATGAAATGCGGAGCGCGTGGCGTATACGATACATGCTGCTGTACCAAGAGGCCACTAGGAACTGATAAAACTGAAGGGGAAAAACGGGGCTGCGACGGTGCGCGCCTACCGCGATGTGCAGATATACCCTCGTAGCCCCCTCTCTCCACTCCACAGTTTTATCAGTTCGTAGTTGCCTCTAGCGTGCGCTACAGGTACAGAAGTCCACGGGCTCCGCTGCTTGTAATTAATTAGTACCAGATAGCATAACGTTTGCCAACCGACCCAATTCGCTACCTTAGTGAAAATCATTACTATAATATCCCTAAAGATAGCCCACCCCCAAAACTGAGAGCAAATGAGGTAAAAATGAGGAGTGTGCTAAATTTTAGCACAGTCCTCATCGCACTGCTAACGTTTAGAGTGCGATGAGAGGAAAAAAAAATTGTATTCCGCGATTTGCCAAATTTGTTATCACATTAAGGGGCGATGAAACAGACGACTTTCCTGACCAGTAAGCAATGTTCGCTTATCTCCCGCCGTAGCTAGCAAACCCAATTTCGACCGAGGTCGCGATTTGGCCGAGCACTGCAATTACTTAAGTTGCGCTATCTTTTTTTTTTTTTTCGTGTTTTAGAGAAAATAGCAAATTATTCCATAAATAGGGGCGGGTTATCTTTCGAGGGAGGGGCAAAAGAAAAAAAAACCACAAGCGTGCATGCAGTTTTATCAGTCACCCCTCTCGTGTACCTTCGACTTCCTCATTTAATTTTCAGTATCACGATGTACTGTCTTCTAGATATTACTCGGACTGCTTATAGCTTTTAACTAAAAAATGTATAGACCTAACTTTTGCGATTTCAAACAAGTGTCCGAGACGTTGCACTTAGACGGTAGACCGTAAAAAGGGCCGAAGAAATCCACCATGAATTACTAAAAATTAACGAACTACTTCGTTTCGGCTTAAGACCAGACGCGACCGACGCAACTAGAGAATGGGACCAATCAATCATCTTTCAAAGAGCAATTCACTAGGCATTTGCTGTTTATCGTTGGTTCAGCTATGAAAAAACACGTAGAGAAACATGACGAGCACTATGTTTGCGCGCGTTTGACGCAGTCTTTTTGATCCCATCAACTCGTATACGTCGGCAGCGTCTGGGCTGAAGCTGCAACGAAGTATATTGCGCGAATTCGTGATGAAATGGGCATTAAAATGTACTTTGAGATCGCACTTTTATGGGAGAACCTCTCAATGCGCCGTAATCACCACAAAACCCTTGAAAACTACAATTTTGCGTAGTTTTGTTAAAAATGCCACCAAATAACACGTTACGCCCTTATTTGTGTCGCGACGTTGGGTCGCGTTTTAACGGAGAAAAAGGTCACGGATCAAAGTAATTTTGCTTTTTATAGCCTGCTTAGGGAGCGCAGGTCAAGTTTGCGCCATAAAACGACGATCTGAAACTTCAATTTTGTTCCGATTTGAATAGGTTAAAGTCATTCGATATTGGTTTAACGTCTATGAAATCAATAGGAGCTAGTACAGGTACTGAAGATTTAGGTAGTCTCTGCCCATAATCTTTCTCATGCTTCTAACTTGGTATTTGAGGAAAAACAATGTTAACAACTTGTGGTGTGGGTTGGACGACCCTTTGGTCATTGTGCTCTTCTGGACACGTGAAGTTCGCACCGCGAATATATTCAGATTGCTCTCTTACTTACACGTTTCATTGTAAAGGGTCCAAGCGCCATCTTCGCTTTAGGTGACGGCACGGGCTCAAGGGGAGGTTCGGGCAGAAACTATAAACGAAAGACAAATTTTCATATAATTTCTATATGGCCGTGCACGTAGGCTGTTCGGGTAGTATTATACTAGAGTTCCGTGTTTTCCGAGTTTAGTTTTCGTTGAAGTAGGGGGTGTTTTTTTTTCCTGTTTATTTTCCCCCGCAAATTCGGCGTTGTTCGGTGTATGTTTTTAGTGTTAGAAGAGATATCGGTGTTTATCGACATTTATCTTGAAGAAAACCGGACGCGGAAAAACATGCACAGGAAATGTGCGAAGGATACTCGGAAAACATTTCGGTACCAATAAGAAAAGGAAAACGAGATAATGGTTTCCGAAGAAAACGTCTTTCTTCGTCAACACAAAATAAAACTGTAGATGAAAATTCTTTTCCAAAAATCTTGGGTTTTTCTCATTACAGAACCACTCCGAATCGGTATTTATTTTTTTTTCGGTTCTACTCGATTTTCATAAAACCGGCTTGGGGGTTAATTTTCAGGGTTTATCCATGGGTGTAGACGGAAAACACAGAAACCTAATTATTACCTGTACATATTTATTTTTGCGCTATCCGCTCGGTAATTGTTTGATTTCGTATTATTTTCAAATGAATGTAGATTTTTCCCCACCTCACTGATAACTTGGCGCAGAGCCTCGAACATTTCAGTCGGATCTCCAGCCTCGTTCATTGGGGCGTCGTAGTCGTAGCTGGTCGGATTTGGAGCGTAGACGCCGTTGATGAGGTTGGCTGCCGCACGGTATAAAAATGTGGTAATCAGTTTTTCCTATTTTATTCCAGACAGAAAATGCAGTCTTTTTTTTTTTAATTTGATGATTTTTAAAAGAGGAGTGGTCGGGGGGGGGGGGGGGCAGCTTTCAAATGCCAGATTTTGTCAGCGTTTGTAAGTACTTTAAGTACTTCGTGCTTTAAGCACTGCTCTAAGTATATATACTTTTAGGAAATGTGTACACTTTACGTATATTGCCTGACAGTGCGTTTGTACTTTATTTAAATGATTTTTGTTTTCTGGTACTTTCCGAGGAAAGTGCAACTGCCGACTTTAAAATACATTCCAAAACTTCGGTATTATGAAATTTGCATCGCAAAATGATGCTTTGTCAATAAGTAAGTGGCTTATAAGTTGATACTGTTAAATGGCATGTGAGCGAGCGTAAAACAACTACAATGTGGCCGCTTAACTATTCAGTGTGCACCGCCATTTTCGAAAGAACTTGATGCACACCGATTATAACTGGAGCAATGCGTATCAATAAAAAAGAAAAAAAACATGTATAGAAAAATTTAAGGACATCATAAAATATTATCTTAAAAATGAAAGGCGTCTACAAATCTTTGTAGTGCAAAACTAGAGCCCAGCTCTTGAGGAGAAGGAGGGGAGGGTATGCCCCTCCTCCTCCTCTCCTCATTTCCTTTCTCCCCTCCTCCTCCTCGTTTCCTCCTCTTCCCCTCCTCCTCTCCTTTTTCCGCTGAATTTGTTCATGAGTGACGTGACACGAAATCGTGTGACGCCATTTTTCCCGCTAAATTTAGCGGGGTCTAGTAATTTCCCCGTATAAAATTTAGCTTCTTCTTCATTCCTCGAAACGATCCTTTCATGTTTTCTAAACACATTTCAACGATCGCTCCTTATACACAGCATGCCGTGAGGTCTGAAACTCTAAACATAAAACTGGATGGAATTTTTTTTTCAAATTTTTATCTGTTTTGTATTAAACCGCGGTGTTTGTTTAAAAGTATCTATACAGTTCGTCACGGGAAGGAGAGAACGAGGAACTATTTACCGCCAGCTGTGCATCCGAAAGAAGATCCTCCGTGGAACACGTATCTGTACCAAACAAACAAATTTACCCGTGTTACTTAGAAAAATAAAAGATACGAGCCTGTTGAGAGAACTTTGATTTTTTTTTACAATCATTGTATACTGTACCGCGTTTTGTAATGAATTCCGAATGCAATGAGTTTCGGGTGCTAACGTTCAGCGTTGAGAAAACACACACACACACACACACACACACACACGTGTATTTTAAATGGGGGCATATCAAGTTGGCATGGTGCAATGAATTTGCAGTGACTATGGAAGGTTTCAAGGCGCCTAGCTTGCAACACATTAAGTTGTTTTTTTTTTTTTTCACTAATTTAAAGCGAAGGATTGTAGGCAAAATTATTTTAAAAAAGTTTTTTTTTTTGTTGTTGCATAGAGGTTTGGCCATAGGTAGGAGGGCGTCACCAAAACATCTCGGTGCTATCATCAAGCCGACCCAGGCGTATTTACATTCGCTCCGTCCTTCAGGGAGAAATACTCAAAGAGGAGCTCACATGTTGACGGAAGCGTTCATGGTCAGCATCTCCCGCAGCGTCTCAGCAACGGCAGAAGCGTTTCCCTCCCAGTGTTTGTCGCCCCAGTTGTCGAGCCAACCTGAGTAGAACTCGGAGTTCATAAGAGGACCGCGGTCTTGGTGCCGCCTCTGGGCGGCGAAGGAGGCCACCACGTCCGAGCCTGCGTTGGAAGATGCTTGGTGCTGCGGGGACGCGTCTCCAACTGGTGCGTTTAGTGTATCCTAAAATGGACTCCCTCGATTCCCACTCGATGACGTCATAGGAGCGTCATGTTGTCGCCGGCCGCAATCCTGGCGGTGTCACAGTGGCTGCGCTGAACGTGACAGAGGCCTATTCTCCTTTAGGTCGCTCTCCGATTGGAAAGTCAACGACAGTCTCAACAGCCAGGAGTTGGACTTGGCGACGGCAGCGACACTCGCGTTTTCTCGTACATTTTGCCGGGACCTCTAGTGCCAACCGCCAGGATCGCGACATTCGACAGCATGGCGTGCCGTCTTCTGTGACGTCATTTGTTGCTACTGTGGGACCACTTTTAATGTATGGGCAGAAGAGGACACTAAGACACCAGTCGAAGACACCATTTGTCCAAGCACCGTAGTTTGAAGTCATCATCGTTCAAGACAAATATTTTGCGAGGCGCGGCGCGGTTGCTAAATTGCCGAGACTTGGCGCAGATTGTATCTTGAAACTTTAGTGTTGTAAAGCAATAAATTTCATATCTTAAAAAGCTCGAGGTACACCTAAGCACTTCTTATGAGTTGTGAATGCGAAAGCATGCAAGCCGCTCGTCCGCTCCTTTTTTGTCTGCTGCCGCGCTGCGTACTTTTCGTCGCCGGTCAGCGCGCGTGCTCTCCTGGTGACCTTGGACGCTCCGCGCTGATGGACACGCAGCGCCATGGGGTGAGCGGTCGTGGAAACTGACGAGCGCAGCGGCCAATGGGCGCCCTGTCGACTGCGCGCCAGATAATGGAACCGAAGGCGAAATCCATCAGCTTTAGCGAGTTTTAGTAGACCGTGTTTCCCCCTCCCCTAAGCCCCTCCGCTACCCGGAACTCTACAGCCAAGGCCATCGGCACGCAGGCGCAGTGGCGGTTTCTTCGTAGCGGAGGGTTAGCGGAGGGGGAAACACGGTCTACTAAAACTCGCTTTTACGTGCCGTTTTCGCGCTTCAAACTGATAACGTCAGCTCGCTCCATGGGACAGTCAAAGATTTCGCATAAAAAACGTAAGGAAGGGTTAGGAAAGCGTTTTTGCAGGCGCGCTACCCCTCCGGGCGCACGCTGCAGAGCACGCTTTAGAAAAACCGCCTGAGCACGCTGCAGAGCACGCTTTAGAAAAACCGCCTCTGCAGCGCTACCCCTCCGGGCGCACGCTGCAGAGCAGTTTACAAAAACACGATCTGCTAGAATTGGCATTGATGTTAGATTGTTTTTTTATGAATTGACCAGGTGAATGCTGAGCCATTTACATATAGGCGTCTGTAAGTACGGCTTCTGAGCGCCGACATCTTTCTGTTGGCTACGTGCAGATCGTCGGACAGTCCGGGTTGGCTAAGGCGTGCCCTCGGTTTCCAGACTGGCTGCCAAACAAACGTATGCCCGCTTGCAAGCGTCTATCCGCATGCTTTGGTGCGAACACCGGAAACTGTAGCGAACCTTTTCGTAACCGTTCATTACAACGCCTTCTTTCCAAAGCGCAGTTAGGTTGAAAGATACCGGGGACCAGGGGGGACAAGAATGATATCCTTTTTCTTCCTCTCATTTTTGTATGCTAGATTCCAATAAAAGACCAACACCTCCTAGACGAGAAGGACAGTAGCTCTTATGTTTCAACGTCGCCTTAAGAGGCAAACGCCGGGCACGGATAGGACCCCATTGCCGTGTCAGTGTTAGGCTAAGACGCGTCTCCAATCAATGAGCGTACGAACCTCAGCCGAACGTTAACGCGGCACTCGTATCCAATCCTTGCTTGGCGTACGCCCGTTGACGCGACGGTGAAAATTCAGGAATACGGACTTTTCATCCGAAATGGGTTGGACCGACAACACCGTCTTTGAACTGTTTTTTTTTTTTTTTTTTTTTTTTTTTTTTTTTTCCAAGCGCCCTACGTTAGGCATTACCGGGGCCGAAGTCGATGGTGCTGTAGGCCCCGTCGTTCTTTCCGCACGTGAGGTATCCGTCTCCGCTGCCGTCGGTGGTGTACAGCAGAACGTCAGGACCCAGGTGGCGACGCATCAAGTCTTTCAGGTGGGCCGTGTAGACGAAGTCACATTCGTGGTAACTGCCGTACTCGTTCTCAACCTGAGTTCAGTCCACGTCCTACGATGATTCCACTGCTGATCATGGGCCGAGGCTCTAAGTTGGACACTCGTCGAGAAAGTGAGCGACACAGCCGACCGCCGCCTCGGTCAGCGCCCCGCTTGTCCTCGGTGCTTGCCAATCGCGGCAGCCGGCGATATCGTCGAGCCTCTCGTCGAGCGTCCAAGTTGAAGCATCTGCTTTACATAATCTGTATTCACCGTAACGTGTTCGGGTGAGAAGCTTTGAATGTGAGTGTAACCTTGGGAGACCACCGGATCCCGGACACCTTAATATACGTCGTTTCACGTTGAGTCAGGGCACAGACGAAACTACGCGTCAAGTGGACCGATCAAGCAGGGTCAAAAGCGAAACGTTACGGCGTTTGTCATGTTTCGGCGCTTGTTCAATTGTCGGCCAAGTTAAGCGCAGGGAATGGCAATGTATGGGCGTTTTTCTACGTCGTCTAGCGCTCGAGTCCGCTCCGACTTGTGATGAGACGAAGACTAAGTGCCGTTTCCTCGTCGGGAACGTAGCTTATCACATAACAAAAAAGTACAAGTTAGTTTATAGTTTATCAAGTTCCCGTTTTACAAGCCAGAGGGCTGCACCCATTTAAGATGAGTGTTGTCTTCCACGTTTGGCGGCAGTTAGAGAGTACGACGTTACTCGAATGGACTAAGTTTGAGTACCGCAGTAGGAAATTATGTGTTTTTTTTTAAGTTCTTCATAGTTCGCGTTTACACTTCTGTAAGCTTTAGCATGGGCGCTTCTTCGAACAAGTCGCTGCCTGTTTTGGATGAGTTAGTACGCTCTTTTTTCTTATCAGGCAAAATAGTACGGAACCTATAGCGGCTTGCGCTTGTGATGAAATACGACATATCACCTGAAGCATCAGGACAGGGCCACGTTAGAATACAAGAGCGGCTTGAGAATTT
>JABSTQ010007018.1:0-18388 GCA_013358835.2 Ixodes persulcatus | reverse complement strand
CGTTGCGTCATCTAGCTCAGCGCCTGCCCCATTGGCTCGCTAAGGGTCGCCATAGCAACAGCTCAACGTACGCAGTCTTAACTAAGTCAAACACGCAGTCAAAAGAAGCTGTAACGAGCCTTGATGTTGTGATTTGACGGTGCCTGATCGGTCTTATGAGTTCCTAGCGTCGGCTGGTCTCGTCTTAAGGTGAAACAAGGTTATAATCGCGTGGAAAGAAGACGTCCAAATTTGCGCACTGTTTTCTAGAGAAGAGAGTGATCCCACTGCGCATTTCTTGTTTTCATTCAACGAGGTTAAACGTTTGGTACCACAGTTATGCGTAATGGCGTATAAACCACAGTGCGACGGGATTATTAAAGAACGGCGCCCCCTTTTATATCGAATGGGATTTGCATCAGTTAAATAACTAAACAGAATTCATAAAAATTAGCCACTCCCAGCTACAGGACAAATCGCCGCGATACCGACATTTCTATTAGGAAGACATCGTTCTTGCAGCCAGCCACCGAAGAGCATAAGGCCAGCACCGCTGTTGGTGAATCACGAAATAAAGCTTGTCGCGAACCGGTCCCGAGCTCTAAACTTTGACCATATATTCGGCTTTATGACACTTTAATTATACATTGGTGCGCAACTCCGCGGTTCGTATTTCTTTTGACCGCACTTTCTTAGCTTCTGCCACCTTAGTGTCATGCTTTCTGCGTGGCAACACCAATTTGCTACATCTCCCCCCCCCCCAAAAAAAAAAAAAAAAAATAAGTGCTAAATGGAGTTTATTTTAAGGTCTTATTGCCGTTACGGCAGACAGGTCGAACTAACACTGCTACCATAATACGGGGGATACGCTTATTTAAAGATATGAAAAATATCTTTATCATATCATACTTTATATTTTAAAATATAAGAGTGAAAAATTTCATATCTTTGCTACAATCACGCCAAACTTTTTTAATAAGACTTTAAGATAAAGGGGCCAAAACCAGAGTCTTAAGACAACAAAAGATATGTTGTCCGAAAGTATCACCCACTACGGAAAAGAACAAGAAATCATTATACCAACATTATTTAGAGAATCCTCAATTTTTAATAGCTATGACATCCTTAAAAAAAATAAAACTCCACTAAAACCTGTGTCTTCTTAATGAATTAATTGTAATATGTGCTAACTGCAGTAAATTCAAGTGCCGTTTTTTCTGTTGTGCATTTGATTCGATTTCCTCAATGTCGATGCGTTCCGTCGTTTGCCTGGCCCCCACACAGCACACCCCTGCTTTTGTGGGCCAGATCACTGTTTTTGTACTAATACTGATACCAGAATACAGGGGATACACTAATTTGTACCTTTACCGTTCAATCCCAAAATGAACACATTAAACCAGCACGATTATTTTCATAAATTCTAAAGTTCTAAATCATTTTACATCCTACTCTGCAACCATAAATAGAAGCTTCTGCTGCATGGTAATAAAAGGCTTTAAATCGAAAAGAGAAAGCTCAGAGTCCTCCAGGAACTCTTTGTCCATCACCTATATATTTCGCAGCTGTTAATAATAGTGCAATTAAGTGGCGAAAAGATAATACAAACATTGTAACTACAAGGTGACGTTTTATTTAAAGTTAAAATGACGTCTTAATTTTTACAGAGTCTTTTATTATATTACCCAAACTGTACTGCTGTCTTACCTGTATCAAAAATTAAGCGCAATATTATGTGCCCGTTTGTATCCGTTCCTTCTAGTATAAATGTTTTTTTTAACTATGGCGGGATATGGAAAACAACATTGTCATGCAAGCAACATGACTCTTGATTCAAACATTCGCATAATAAGAAAGGCAACGACCAAGGTATTTACACAGATTGCGAACATTTCCATTCGCCGCGAGTTTTTAGCTGATCTGTTAGGAAATACTGAAATATGGTCGGCTGTTTTTAGTACGATTATACTGTCAGTGTCTGTTGGGGTGAACGCCCGAACGCGCTAGCATATGTGTAGCTATTTAATAACGCCACTGGTGGCAAAAATGTCATTTATTATTAAAATCTTAACACTTAACAAGTATTCCTTTTAACATACTCCTCTCCCGTATATCTGCACCGTTGCATACGAGGTTTCTATTGTTGGAAACGATTCTGCTGGTCATCATGTGTCAAGCTCTTCAGCAGCACTGCCGTTTCCTAATTTATCTCGTTCAAAGTCTGACAATGGGTTCATTTGAGTGCAGATTTTACCTTAGAAAACAGATAAAAGTCACATGGAGCTAAATCGGGCGAGTAAAGTGCGTGGTCCCGCACTCGGATCTCCTTATTCCACAGAAACTGCTTTACGCACAGATCACTCTGAGCTGGAGCCATTGTCCTGATGTAGAATCCACGCTTCGTTCTTCGCACAAAATGGGCCTCGCCTTCATCACTTGTTTTCTCACTTTGTAAAAAAAATGCAATGTAGTACTTACGATTAACCACCTGACCCTGTGGTACCCATTCAACCATGACCACTTAATTAATATAAAAGAAAACAATCAGCCTTGCCTTCATTTTCGACTTGCTAATTGCCTTTTTCATTCTTGGCAAAGTGGGAGTTATCCAGTGCATCGATCACCTTTTCATTTTTGGATCGTACTGAATAAGCCACCGCCGCATTTTATGATTTTATTTTTTTCGGCAATTCGCGTTCCGCTGCGAGTCGTTCTATGAAGCCAGTGCAAACGTGTTTCCAAACGCACTTTAGCTCCTGTCTAAGATTTTTGGCACCATTTCGGCTCAGACTTTGTGCATGCTCTATTCATTTATTATGTAAAATTTGTATCATTGTTTCCTTATCAATATTCACCATGTCTGCTATCATCCGAATGTTTAATCAACGATCATTGTGAAAACTTTTTAAAATTTTCATAATGTCCCGTTTCGTTGTGGTCGTGACAGGGCGATTGGGTCGTTCGTCGTCTGCAATGTTGTCTCGTTCCGCGGCAAATCGTTTGTACCACTCAAATGCTCGCGTGCGTGGCATCACATTATCACTGAATACTTCCTGCAACAGTTTCAAATGCACAATCGTCGATTTTTTCAAATTCACAAAAAACTTGTCGTTTATCCGCTGCTCAAGTTTAGCATCAGCCATATCGTTTTTTTTTGTTTTTTTTTCACGCTTGCCTGTCTGGTCTGTCTCTCGTCTGCTAACGGGATGTCTGTTTTGAATCCGGTTTATATCGTCTGTTTCCGAAGGATTCTTGGTTACTCACCTTGCACGCGTTTCCCACTACTACAAGCATAACGCGTACAACGCGCCCAGTCCCGTTATTTGATAGCAACACCATATACGTTGGGCAAGGGCGAGTAAACTACGCCCAGCTTGTGCTTGACAGGTGCCTTTGTTTTCAGAGACTTAAAGCATATATCAATAGTGTGTATACGCTCATCACTCGTTTTTTTGCTCTCACCAAGCAGAATGATCCAAAGGTATGATCGGCGCAGACGAT
The DNA here is from genome assembly GCA_013358835.2 of Ixodes persulcatus. Lineage (NCBI taxonomy): Eukaryota > Metazoa > Arthropoda > Arachnida > Ixodida > Ixodidae > Ixodes > Ixodes persulcatus. The sequence goes on along the minus strand of JABSTQ010007018.1, from coordinate 14,908 downwards.
GTTCATTGAAATTGAGGACTCATTCATTAACTTCGCGCAAACATCGTTCGAGATTAGTTGCACTTGGGCTTGTTGGAGCATCTCAGGAACTTCATTATGGACCTCAGAGGTTGGAGTTGCGAACTCGCTAGAATCATATTCATATTCGTATTCAGAAGGCGTCACGTCTGAAAAATATATTGATAGAAAGTGTGAGACGAGTCCAACAAGGCGAGATAAAGAACGGAGTCGTACGACCTTCTCACTTATAACCAAAACTGTTTGCTCGTTGATATATGAACTACTTTGGTATTGCAAGTTGAAGGAGTTTTACTTGTCCGTCCTTTGGCTTTACTTTTTCAGCCCTATTATCTTTCAAAGGGTTAAGTATAATATGAGCCTATGTTTAAAAGTCGACCTCGTTTTGATTACAGTAAAACATTATTCAAGGGTCCAACGTATCACGTTGTGCCCCATCAAAGACAATTGGTTGTTTATGGACACCAAAAAAAAAAAACGTGTTGATGAATGCGGTTTAACATATATATGATGTGCGAAAATAACGTAAACAAGGTCAATTAATATAGATGTGTTAAGTGTTTTTACATATAAAGATGGTTGTTTAGCCAGTGAGAACGTCAGAACACCAGGCGTTACCCGATATACACCAAAACGCTATCCATATAGCTCGATTGTCATGCACCGCAACTAATCGAGGCTTGAAGTCTCCTTCAAGAACAATTAAGTCAAGTATACTCTGCTCTGTATGCTTGCTTAAGTCCTCTGCTGGTAGAATTGGGATCCATTTTGCCGCTTAAAATGGTGTGAAGTGCAGTTCGGACAAATAAACAACAACATCAAAAGAAACAAAATACACAGAGACAAATTTACAGATATGTGTTTGATTTGATCAAATGTAAACGATATAAAGTCAAATTAGAAAGCACTGTTGTTTCGCGACATTTCGCTCCTCAGCTTTCTTGGAAGGGATGAACATTGACACCTCGTTTACCCTCTTAAAACTTTCGGCTTCCTATGAGAAGTTGGTAGCGTAGCTCGCAACAGGCATCGTATCTAAAACTGTCCGTCAATCCTGTGTCCTCACATTTTTAATTTGTGTCGCCCTTTTGACGTATCTGCGTTTCAGGATGTGGCCAATCTTATGAGACCTAGTTACCACACCAGGTAACGCCCCTTGAGCAGTAAGTAGAAAAGCTGTGAGCCAATCGCCAAGCGAAGGGCCGGGCCTACAAAATATTCTCCCTGTCGTCTTCATTCTGTCATTGCATCGTTCAACTCAGGCTGTTTTAACATAAAACATTTTTTGGCTAGGGGTTAGGCATTTGGTGAAGCTCAGATAAAATCGTGGCTGCGTGTCTCGACACTGATTGGTTTTTAGTGGGGCGAGGCGGGGAGGGGGGTGGGGGGAAGCCATCTCAATAAAAAGGCGTTTGCGCCAGGCGTATCGAACCCAGGCCATTTAAATTAAGAAGTTACTGTCTTTCTATCATGTCACGACACAGTATTTTTTATATTGCAGGGTTAGTTGCACAAGTCACCTTACATTAAATATTCACTGCTGGCTTTTGCAGTGCGCATTAAGTGGTGAGCATATCAAGAAGCAGTTTAACAGGCCTTGAGACACGGGCTTGAACAGCCAAATAAAAAATGCACTTTCCACTTGCTTAAATTAATTAGACTGAAAAACTAGAAACGGACTAACTTGACACTTAGTTACACGTTTTTTGAACCTGGGTGTGCGCCGGTATCTGAATTCCAGCAACTAGTATCAGGTGTACATGCCACGCGTTAAGCCAGTTGCTAAACTATCTGATGAAGCTCGCCGAGATCGTAGACGTCACTAGTTTCACGTGTGACACAATTGCCCAGCTATTTGCTATGCTTTTTTGTGATACTCAGCTAGTGAGGTGTATTGAAGTATTAGTTAGAAATACAGTCTCTATTGTCATTGAAGGTAGGATGTCTAAACGGGCCATGCAACAATCTATGAACTTTGGTGATAATTCAGGGAGTTGTTCCCTGTCACGTCTAGACTAAAAACCTGAAAGCCAATTTTTCCTGCGCGCATCAGTTATTTAATTAAGTCATACAATAGACGTTTGAAGCGCTTCCTAACCACTCTCTACGCTTAGACTGTTTTCCGAGTCACATGCGCAATAACGTGTTCCCGGGTGCAGTGGGTCGTACTGCAAACGAATTATTTTTCGCGGGTTTTATATTTTGCGATTTAGGTCAAAGCTGAAGTTTTTGAATAATTCGCAGGTTTATAATAATTTCGACGCGGTGGGCTCTCAATGTAGATTCCAATGTATTTTACCAAAATTGTTCGCGGGACCTATATTTCGCGAAGTGTAGGCAATTCGCAAAATTCGCGAAAATTAGGTCCTCGCGAAAATTAAGTACTTTACAGTATCCGACTGTGTCCTCTTTCAGAGCCTCCAGCGCGCGTGGCCTGTACTTGCGATTCACAAGGTGACCTTCAAGTTCGGATTGATCGATGTGGAAAGGGCGAGAGGGAGAGGGGGCGGGAAGTGCTCCCCATTGATGCGGAAATGGCTGAAGGGGAATATTATTGTTTGTTTGTTGTTTTTTTTTACCTCGGGCACATGGCGTCACTAAGACTGAATATAGTACAACTTTGTCCATGATACGAGGCTTTTGAAGAATTTACTCTTTTTCAGACGACAATATTTAGAAAATATAGCGTCAGATTGGGCACATAATGGCATATGTTGCCAACTTCTTAAGATGCAGACAGATGTGCGTCCCGCTTTATTTTCCATGGCGGCGACATCGTGGCTGCGTATTGCGAAATATTCCTGCTCTCTGCTTTGCTATTAGGCAACGGAATCGCGATGTTTCAGAATAATGAGGCGTTTTTGATCTATTTTGGTAAGATAAAGAATGTGAGAATTAAAAACTGCAAATTTTTTCAAATTAAAATTGTTGCATCGCCCCTTAAACATGAATCGCTAGAAAGGAAATTATGAGGCATTTAGGATGGATTGTTACTCATAATGTCAAAACCGGAGACTCCGGTAAAAATAAAAAAATTTTGAAGAGAAAAATAGAGAATGAGCAAGGAACGTCTTAAACTCGGCTGAGTTATGAGACGGTCCACATTTTTGTCTTTTTTTTTTTACTTAAAGGTCACTACTTTTTTTCTAACGAAAGTCTCGAGTTTTTCATGTTATGAGTACCTTGCACCCGCTCGTCTGTGCTCTTAGTGTGTTTTTTGTTAGGCTTAGGTTGCTAGAACACAATTCTCGACGCATTCAAGGCGCTAAGCCGTTGCAGCCTTGATTTCCGGTTAGAAATGCTCATTTCTGTCACTATATTCTAGGGGGATCGGCGGCCGAGTGGGCAAGCGCACACTAGACTCTAGCGCACACCAGCTTAGAGCCTGTAGAGTGAAAGCGCGTGCTGCAGAACCCAGAGACCCTGGGCTCATTCCTCACCCCTGACCGTTTCTATCTGGATGAGCATCGTACCGGCGTGCGGTTGTCTATCACAACAGCGTAGTTCACGTCAAAGACTTCAGCCTAGCGGTTGTACTGTACCGGTTAAATTCCTCATCTACAGCTCAGATACCAGACACCAATTCAGGCTAACTTCCGGTTGTATAAACATACACACAATACTATTCATCACTACTTCGTGGTTTGATTATCACGCTTTCAAACCAGGGTAGAATAAGAATAATTAGGCATTAAGCGGAAACTGTCAACATGGAGCGAGAAACTTATAGCTGCATTGAAGTGTTTGGATCATTCCTGCTAAAAAGATGTTTACAATGCCTAGAGTCTACATGGACCTCCAGTGATATAGACACATGCGTTACTATGGCAAACTATGTCAAAGCTTAATCACATCTTCGCGCATCAATATACCGCACCTTTATCTTCTTTTTGCGATTCGTTTTCCGAATCAGATTCTTCTTGCACATTTTCGTAGTCTTTCAAAGATATCCCTTCGGCAGCCCAGGAAAGAAACTGGTCATTATACTCCAACGCTGCACAGAGTAGAAAGAAATCACTATCAGTAGCAGGTTAACACAGGTGGCTTGCAAAGAAGCTGGTAATTTAAGAACCTTCCGGCGTCAAAACTCCTGTACCGGAAATTATTATTCTAATAAAAAGGGGTAGTCAATACGATCATAAATAAATATTAGTAAATAGAGGAAAGAATCGCAAGGACAAGAAGAAGGACAAAGACGCATCCCTGACCAATGACATTCGTCTTGGCTTGTTTCTACGCGTATATGCGTGAAAAGAAAAAGACAGTTAAAAACAAATTCAGGCCTGACATATTTATTTCTAGCCACCCAGCACAGTCCTTCAAACAATTTAGACCAATACTTTGATGAAGTTGAACTTCCTGTAAAGAATTGTGATAGACTATGCTTATGTGCCGGTATTAACTGTGTATCTGGATGTAATACGCTTCATAAATCTCTCTCGCCATTGTTTTTTTTTTCTTTGCTTTCCAGAATTTGTTTTACCAAACTGGAGTGAACATCCACATTGCATCCAATGTACTTCTAAGTATCCTTGGATGCATCTGTTGAAGTCAAGGAGTCCTCCCTTGCTAGTATATATTAGTTCTCTGTGGGAACAGAGTGTTTGAAAATGAGGCATGATGTTACCCGCGATTTGCTGGCTTGGCGATTACAGTAACAAGCGTTTAAGATCATTTGTCATGGCGGCGGCGGCAACAACACGTTGTAAATCTACGAAACCTTGCACGCTGAGGCAGCGTAAAGCGTGACAGGTTATCAAGGTACTAGGAAGCCTGGATTCACCGCCCGTCTGCGATTGCTGCTGCGGACGGCGATCGTCTCGTCCCTTCCTGCCTATCGGCGATTGACCGACACCACTACGTGCCATGAGCAACTCGTCTACAAAAGAAGGCGCACATCACCGAGCCCATCATTTGACAGCGGTGGCGGCAACAAAAACAAGTTCTAAATCTACGAAACCTTGCAGGTCAGTTTAACTTTACTTAACAACTCGTTAAGTGTTACTTTTGCTCTAGCTGCTACCAAGCCTACCGTGTTTGTGTCTGTGATTTTGTTTTGTTTATTACTATGACTAAAGAGGTAGTCAAGCTGTTTAATGATTTTAAAGGTGACCTCGAGCATGAGTTCAAGGAGTGCCCTTGCAACAAATTCCCAAAGTGTTGAAGATCTGGAAAGGGGTAACGATCTGGCACTGTAACGTTGTTGAGAGCACGGTAGTCCCGACATGTTCGCCAATCGCCGGATTTTCTTGGTACTATGTGTAAGGCTGATGACGAAGCACTTGTTGAGGGACGTACGATGCCGAGTTCAATCATATGTTCGAACTCCTCCCGCGCGATTTGAGCCGATCAGGAGCGAGGCGTCGAGGTCATGCGAAAACTGGTGTGCCAGTTGTTTTTATATGATGTATGATGGTGTGCTTTACTTCCTCTGCTGTGTTAATTGGTCGGAGTAGCTGAGGAGACCCATCTAGAAGCGACTTCCAATTAGCCCTTAAGACCTGCGGCAATATAGTGAGTTTGTTGGCTTTTTCACCGAGAAGTTGTCGCATACGCCGAGGGAGTTCTGATGGTTTCCGGTCCCTACGTTCTTATTTCAAAAGTTGTTGTAGCCGGCGTTGTTCATACTCGGTTGTACGCCGTATCAGTTAAGACTTGAGACTGCCGTAAGGCGGCTCTTGAGGGGGTGCACGCATGATGTCCCGAACTACAGATGCCGTCGTTTGTGGCAGGAATGAGACCACATGGCCGAATTTCGACTGCTGGGATGTTTTTTGTTTTTTTTTTTTTTTTGTTGTTGCGGAACGACGACTCGATGGTGAGGAACCAAAAATCCGAATCTGATGTCCAAAATGCAGGTAGTTTATAAGTGAGTGAAGCAGCTTCGGCAGCTGCTAAACTATTTTCTGTGGAGGACATCGCTGCTTGATACGTTGGGGTAGTTTCGATAATAAAACCACGGATGATCGAATGAAAACAAGAAGACTTGCCTTGATGGACGAGGGTTAATTTAACACCGCAGCTTGGGCTAGTTGGTTTTCCATCTTAATACTTCACAGCGCATAAATGTCTGAGCTGTGTGCATAGACGTCAGCGCTGTGTGTGTGTTTATGTGTCTAAAATTGAGTGAGTTCCTGGTTTTGTGAGACGTTTATGCGCTGTGAAGTACTAAGACAAATTTAAGTCCGAGAAGCTAAGTCACCATTTGTTGATGGGTATTTACAAGCAGGAGTCGTGTAACAAACAAAGATATTATATTTACATATTTACAAGAAGATGTGATTAAAGATTGTTCATGGGGCGGTTAGGTGGTTGAAACGGTGTGATGGCTAGCTCCGTGCCCGTGCCTCACGTGAATCACGTCATCAACGCTTCTAAAGAGGTATTGAGAGAGTCATTTGAGAGGGAAATCAGGACCGAATTACGTGAGATACGGGTTGGCTTAAGAAAGATAACTAAAACATAGGAGGGAATGAGCTTCATTAACAATAATCATGAGTCTATAAAACAGTCATTGGCTTCAATCAAAAACGAGAACTCGAGTCTGAAGAAACAAAATGATGAACTGAACGAAAAATGTGGCTAGCTGACCAGGACGTTGAAAGAAGTTGAAACCAAGCTAGTCAGCTGTGAGCAATACTCGCACAATAACAATCTTCAGGTGAAGAGAATTCTGAGGGGCGAAGCAGAAGATATCGACCAGCTGATAATACGCTCGTTGACGTAGTCGGCGAGCCGATAACCAAGGCGGATGTTGAGGCATGCCACCGAGTGAAGACTAGATATAGGAAGGAGGGAAACATCATCGTGCGCTTCTACAACCGTAACAAGCGAGACTCCGTCTTGAAAAAGACAAAGAAGAAACGCATTTCTTTTCGCGAGCTTGACCCCTTGACCAAGGCTCCTACTTACGTGAAGAAGCATGTGTGTTCGTATTTGAAAACAAACTGCTTAGACTACGATATCCAATGAACATGAGAGCATCATTGGCAATATGTGTGGGATGGTAAAGGAAAAAAACACGTAAGAAAAGCGATCGGCACACCTGTTATCACGATTTTACAAGAGGCTGACCTGAGTGAGATATGTTGAATATTGTTGTGAATTAGTTTTTGCGAGTGTACTGAAACAATATGGCACAAAACATTTATATGTTAACGCCTGATCAATTGAACCCTTTTTTAAATAAAAAAGAGGACATAAAGTTTCGTTTATTTAAGTCTGCAATCTTCCAGGACAAAGGAAGCTGATCTCAGTAGGCTTTTTGATTCAGTCCTAACTTCATTTCATATCATAATGTTAGTAACAACTTAGTATAACGATAAAGATGATTTTTTATGCAATCTGGATGTAGCCCTTTTTATTTAAATAGTGAATACAGTCTCGGTGGTGGTGTTTCATTGCAGGAAAACTTTCAGACCTCGAAACTTTTTATATTTACTCTTTCGTAAAACGGGACTTTGAACCAACTTGTGTTAGAAGAAAACAGGAAACATTTTTTTGCTTGTTTTGTATTGTCCACGAGGTGGAAAAGTTACTTTTCTTTTTCTTTTTAGAAATGTTACTTTGTTTCGCAAACAAGGAAGCATGTGAGCCTTCGTTGGAGAAGATGCGAATATAAACCTACTAGAGGAATCACGCCTCAAAGATAAATTTGTTACTTTACTTATGCCTAACAACTTTCGTAATATCATTGTTCCTCCCTCTCGTGTCACGCCCTCGTCTTCAGCACTGATCGATGTGTTGTGTCTTGAGGAAAGTCGCATTAGTGCTGGCGTTCTAGGTTATGGCAATGGGAAGGAGCTGAGCTAGTTGGTTGTACATACTTAGATTGTGGAAACCAGCTGAACTTACAGAAAACAGTGTTAGGAGAGAAAGGAGAAAAGACGTGCGATCGCTGGACTACCAACTATTTATTGATCCTCCTCTTCTTCTATTGTTGTCATGGCTGTCCTTTTCACGTCTTCTTCTTCTTTTTCTTTCTTAATCTTCCTGTACCATCATGGGCATTGGCGTCTCGCAAGAACTTCTTTTCGCTTTCCTGAAGGGCAATGGAGGGTGAACTGACGCAGTGACCTTCATTTTCTTCTATGGCTAAGGCCTCCAGTATTTCTCGGGCGAACCGGTCTTTGTGGTGAGCTAGGACGGTTACCGTTTCGAGCTTGGCCTCGCACATGCATGCCCTACAATGAGCTGCCAGGTGTCCAGGGGCAGTCAGGTTTCTTAAGTTTGCTGCATGCTCTCGCGCTCGGTCATTTATACAACGTCCCGTTTGTCCAATGTAGTTACGTCCACATGACAGTGGTATGTTGTAAACGACTCCTTTGTCACATGGTACGTACTCTGTCCTGTGTTTGGTGCTACAACTACCTGTATTGTTAGCCTGAGGTAGATTAACCTTCCTGCACATTGCGTGTGCCTTGTTGGGTGCCGAGCATACGATATTTACGCCTTGTCTGTTTGCGATCTTTTTTAGCCTATGAGTTACCCCGTGAATATATGGGACCACCGCAAAAGGTGAACGGGAGATCTTCTTTGGTGTATCTAGGTCATTGCGTTGAAAGGTTGTTTTGATGTTGTGGGAAATCTTTTCGCAAATGGAGGCCAGGAAGGGTTCCGGATATCCGGCCTCATGAAGCCTGGACATTTGGTTCTCAAAGCTTTTTCCCTTCTGATGGGGGCAAGCCTTTTTGAGGCTGGCTGAAAGAGCTGCACTGGCGACCCCTTGTTTTACAATTTTGGAATGTTCGGAATCGAAGGGAAGGAACTCTTTCCCCGATCGCGCTTCATACCTCCAACACAAATGTTCTTTTTGGAAGTTCAAGGCCAAATCAAGGAACCGTATGGAATTATTAACAGGGAGCTCGTAGGTGAATGTGAGCCCCATGCAGCTTGTTTGGAAATGCCTGAGGGTGGTGTTGAGGCATCCGTCTGCTGTTTCGTCAACTCCAGTTGTACACAAAATAAGAAAATCGTCAACGTACCTGAAAATAGCAGCAACTCGTGGGTCTTTTAACACTTGTTGTATGGCTACCCCACACGCGGCGAGAAAGATGTCGCACAAATATGGGGCCACTTTTGAACCAATGCATACTCCGCTCTTCTGGACATACTGCCGATTTTGGTGGGTTACTACCGTTGCGGACAAATAGTGGCTTAAAATCTCTAAGAAGGTGTCTAGGCTAACACCTGCTGCATTTTGGAACTTCGCGAGGCCTTGGTTCTCGATGGTACTTCTGAGGACCTGTACTAGCATTGCTTGAGGAATAGAGTAATACATGTCCTGTACGTCCAAGGAAAAACCCGAGACGATGTTGTTTCCTTGTTCCTGTAGATAGGATATCACTCGCTCCGAGTTTGGTATTTGGAAAGGGTCCGCAAGGTGTACTTTGGAGAGATGTTGGGCCAAATACCTTGAAACACATGCTTGCCACGTTGTGTTTTCCGACACTATGGCTCGAAAAGGACCCCCTTCTTTGTGAGTCTTGGCGGAAAAAAAAACACCGTGAGCTTGTCATTTTTAGCGGCTTTGATCTTGGTGCAAAGGCTGGTTTGTTGATTTTCGTCTAAGAGGTTTAAGATGTTTATTTTTGCTGCTTTGGTTCGTTTTTCGTCTACATTTATAAAATTCTTGATGATAGCTTGATGGGCCTTTTCTCCATATGCTTCTGAATCGAGAACAACGAAACCTCCTTCTTTGTCTGAGACACATAACTTAAGATCTTTGCTTCGCAATTCGTGAATGGTGGATTTGAAGCTCATCTTTGCCTTGGTCTGGTGTATGAGGTTTTCAAAGGCTTGAATGCCCTCATCAATGATTTGAGGGCCTTTTCCTTGGGGAGCCTTGGCGGCTATCTGCCTTAGGAGAGCTACGTTGTCTACTGCCTCGAGCTTGGGGGCTATGGCGAACTTAGGTCCTTGTTCCAGCACCTGTCTGGTTGTTGTTGAAATTTGTATGTTCCCGATCACCTGGAGTGGAGTTTTCCTAACGTTCCCTTTGGCTTGTCGATGTGCTTCTAGATGGTGACGCCATATGGGGAGGAAACTTTGAATCCATAGGATCTCCGTTGTATGCCTTGTCATAGCGAGGTGATTGGAAAAACAGTTGTAGGTAGAACATTTGACTCGCAGAAAATCGGTGAGGAGGCGGACTTGGCGCCATTTTTTGGATCTAAGAATCTTGGACACTCGTTGAGCATGTCCTTGGGATGGTTATACCGCACCAAAGAAGGTTTGCACTGCATCTAGGACAATCTTCTTTTGTATGCTCCGAGTGAGCAGTCTTGCTTGGCAGGTAGATGTGGCAATAAAGAGGCTTAAGGCTTGCGGTTCAAGGAGGTTAAAATTTACAAAAGACGTGCTCAGGTAACTAGAAAGATAACTTGCAATGGGAAGGAGCTGAGCTAGTTGGTTGTACATACTTAGATTGTGGAAACCAGCTGAACTTACAGAAAACAGTGTTAGGAGAGAAAGGAGAAAAGACGTGCGATCGCTGGACTACCAACTATTTATTGATCCTCCTCTTCTTCTATTGTTGTCATGGCTGTCCTTTTCACGTCTTCTTCTTCTTTTTCTTTCTTAATCTTCCTGTACCATCATGGGCATTGGCGTCTCGCAAGAACTTCTTTTCGCTTTCCTGAAGGGCAATGGAGGGTGAACTGACGCAGTGATCTTCATTTTCTTCTATGGCTAAGGCCTCCAGTATTTCTCGGGCGAACCGGTCTTTGTGGTGAGCTAGGACGGTTACCGTTTCGAGCTTGGCCTCGCACATGCATGCCCTACAATGAGCTGCCAGGTGTCCAGGGGCAGTCAGGTTTCTTAAGTTTGCTGCATGCTCTCGCGCTCGGTCATTTATACAACGTCCCGTTTGTCCAATGTAGTTACGTCCACATGACAGTGGTATGTTGTAAACGACTCCTTTGTCACATGGTACGTATTCTGTCCTGTGTTTGGTGCTACAACTACCTGTATTGTTAGCCTGGGGTAGATTAACCTTCCTGCACATTGCGTGTGCCTTGTTGGGTGCCGAGCATACGATATTTACGCCTTGTCTGTTTGCGATCTTTTTTAGCCTATGAGTTACCCCGTGAATATATGGGACCACCGCAAAAGGTGAACGGGAGATCTTCTTTGGTGTATCAAGGTCATTGCGTTGAAAGGTTGTTTTGATGTTGTGGGAAATCTTTTCGCAAATGGAGGCCAGGAAGGGTTCCGGATATCCGGCCTCATGAAGCCTGGACATTTGGTTCTCAAAGCTTTTCCCCCTTCTGATGGGGGCAAGTCCTTTTGAGGCTGGCTGAAAGAGCTGCACTGGCGACCCCTTGTTTTACAATTTTGGAATGTTCGGATTCGAAGGGAAGGAACCCTTTCCCCGATCGCGGTTCATACCTCCAACACAAATGTTCTTTTTGGAAGTTCAAGGCCAAATCAAGGAACCGTATGGAATTATTAACAGGGAGCTCGTAGGTGAATGTGAGCCCCATGCAGCTTGTTTGGAAATGCCTGAGGGTGGTGTTGAGTTCGCCCGAGAAATACTGGAGGCCTTAGCCATAGAAGAAAATGAAGATCACTGCGTCAGTTCACCCTCCATTGCCCTTCAGGAAAGCGAAAAGAAGTTCTTGCGAGACGCCAATGCCCATGATGGTACAGGAAGATTAAGAAAGAAAAAGAAGAAGAAGACGTGAAAAGGACAGCCATGACAACAATAGAAGAAGAGGAGGATCAATAAATAGTTGGTAGTCCAGCGATCGCACGTCTTTTCTCCTTTCTCTCCTAACACTGTTTTCTGTAAGTTCAGCTGGTTTCCACAATCTAAGTATGTACAACCAACTAGCTCAGCTCCTTCCCATTGCAAGTTATCTTTCTAGTTACCTGAGCACGTCTTTTGTAAATTTTAACCTCCTTGAGCCGCAAGCCTTAAGCCTCTTTATTGCCACATATACCTGCCAAGCAAGACTGCTCACTCGGAGCATACAAAAGAAGATTGTCCTAGATGCAGTGCAAACCTTCTTTGGTGCGGTAAAACCATCCCAAGGACATGCTCAACGAGTGTCCAAGATTCTTAGATCCGAAAAATGGCGCCAAGTCCGCCTCCTCACCGATTTTCTGCGAGTCAAATGTTCTACCTACAACTGTTTTTCCAATCACCTCGCTACGACAAGGCATACAACGGAGATCCTATGGATTCAAAGTTTCCTCCCCATATGGCGTCACCATCTAGAAGCACATCGACAAGCCAAAGGGAACGTTAGGAAAACTCCACTCCAGGTGATCGGGAACATACAAATTTCAACAACAACCAGACAGGTGCTGGAACAAGGACCTAAGTTCGCCATAGCCCCCAAGCTCGAGGCAGTAGACAACGTAGCTCTCCTAAGGCAGATAGCCGCCAAGGCTCCCCAAGGAAAAGGCCCTCAAATCATTGATGAGGGCATTCAAGCCTTTGAAAACCTCATACACCAGACCAAGGCAAAGATGAGCTTCAAATCCACCATTCACGAATTGCGAAGCAAAGATCTTAAGTTATGTGTCTCAGAAAAGAAGGAGGTTTCGTTGTTCTCGATTCAGAAGCATATGGAGAAAAGGCCCATCAAGCTATCATCAAGAATGTTATAAATGTAGACGAAAAACGAACCAAAGCAGCAAAAAGAAACATCTTAAACCTCTTAGACGAAAATCAACAAACCAGCCTTTGCACCAAGATCAAAGCCGCTAAAAATGACAAGCTCACGGTGTTTTTTTTCCGCCAAGACTCACAAAGAAGGGGTTCCTTTTCGAGCCATAGTGTCGGAAAAAACAACGTGGCAAGCATGTGTTTCAAGGTATTTGGCCCAACAGCTCTCCAAAGTACACCTTGCGGACCCTTTCCCAATACCAAACTCGGAGCGAGTGATATCCTATCTACAGGAACAAGGAAACAACATCGTCTCGGGTTTTTCCTTGGACCTACAGGACATGTATTACTCTATTCCTCAAGCAATGCTAGTACAGGTCCTCAGAAGTACCATCGAGAACCAAGGCCTCGCGAAGTTCCAAAATGCAGCAGGTGTTAGCCTAGACACCTTCTTAGAGATTTTAAGCCACTATTTGTCCGCAACGGTAGTAACCCACCAAAATCGGCAGTATGTCCAGAAGAGCGGAGTATGCATTGGTTCAAAAGTGGCCCCATATTTGTGCGACATCTTTCTCGCCGCGTGTGGGGTAGCCATACAACAAGTGTTAAAAGACCCACGAGTTGCTGCTATTTTCAGGTACGTTGACGATTTTCTTATTTTGTGTACAACTGGAGTTGACGAAACAGCAGACGGATGCCTCAACACCACCCTCAGGCATTTCCAAACAAGCTGCATGGGGCTCACATTCACCTACGAGCTCCCTGTTAATAATTCTTTACGGTTCCTTGATTTGGCCTTGAACTTCCAAAAAGTACATTTGTGTTGGAGGTATGAAGCGCGATCGGGGAAAGGGTTCCTTCCCTTCGAATCCGAAACATTCCAAAAATGTAAAACAAGGGGTCGCCAGTGCAGCTCTTTCAGCCAGCCTCAAAAAGACTTGCCCCCATCAGAAGGGAAAAAGCTTTGAGAACCAAATGTCCAGGCTTCATGAGGCCGGATATCCGGAACCCTTCCTGGCCTCCATTTGCGAAAAGATTTCCCACAACATCAAAACAACCTTTCAACGCAATGACCTAGATACACCAAAGAAGATCTCCCGTTCACCTTTTGCGGTGGTCCCATATATTCACGGGGTAACTCATAGGCTAAAAAAGATCGCAAACAGACAAGGCGTAAATATCGTATGCTCGGCACCCAACAAGGCACACGCAATGTGCAGGAAGGTTAATCTACCCCAGGCTAACAATACAGGTAGTTGTAGCACCAAACACAGGACAGAATACGTACCATGTGACAAAGGAGTCGTTTACAACATACCACTGTCATGTGGACGTAACTACATTGGACAAACGGGACGTTGTATAAATGACCGAGCGCGAGAGCATGCAGCAAACTTAAGAAACCTGACTGCCCCTGGACACCTGGCAGCTCATTGTAGGGAATGCATGTGCGAGGCCAAGCTCGAAACGGTAACCGTCCTAGCTCACCACAAAGACCGGTTCGCCCGAGAAATACTGGAGGCCTTAGCCATAGAAGAAAATGATGATCACTGCGTCAGTTCACCCTCCATTGCCCTTCAGGAAAGCGAAAAGAAGTTCTTGCGAGACGCCAATGCCCATGATGGTACAGGAAGATTAAGAAAGAAAAAGAAGAAGAAGACGTGAAAAGGACAGCCATGACAACAATAGAAGAAGAGGAGGATCAATAAATAGTTGGTAGTCCAGCGATCGCACGTCTTTTCTCCTTTCTCTCCTAACACTGTTTTCTGTAAGTTCAGCTGGTTTCCACAATCTAAGTAGGTTATGGCCTAATGACAACTTAACGATTACTATGTTTATAAGCAAAACAGCGCTCCAGGTCACTGAGTTTCTCAACGAAACGATTATTATGTTCATAAGCAAAACAGCACTCCAGGTCACTGAGTTTCTCAACGAAACTACGGAACGCTCTTTCTTGCCCCGGAGAATTTATCATACTACACTAGCAACGTTCGCTCAATTATTTCTGGCACTGCAGAAGGGTTTGGATTTGAGCTAGCTGGTTGAACACCTTTAGGGGTTCAAAGCGCTAAAAACGACGGACGAGTAGGAGAGACACACACCACAGAGCGCAACTTGCAACTGGTTTAATGTTGGAAAAACACACGTACCGCGAAACCAACAAGACACACATCCAATTCAGTTCCAACCGCCGCTTAGCACATTTCGTACTCTTACACCGTGCATGATCGTAAAAGCGATAACTCCGATCAAACAGGGTTATCGATGGGGCACTTA